>BMAW01026187.1:92523-166879 GCA_019974015.1 Nephila pilipes
CGCCTGATAATGAGTGTATTATAACCGTTGAATTGTTTTTTTATATGATAGAACCCTCATGTACACAATTCAAACTTCATTAAAATCTGTCCAGTAGTTCTAGGATAATGGACTATGTATAGAAAATTATTGAAAAAATATTTGCTAATATTAATTTTTCTCCATATTTATGCAAGTTTTTTTTTTTTTTTTTTGGAGTTAAATTGTACTCCCTTTATATAAGTTTTAAATCCTTCAAATGCTTTTATAGAGATTATAATATCAGACTTTATCGCTATATGTCCTCTAAAATAAGCATAGTTACATAGGAGTTTTACGTAGGCATTGTACATGTTACGTTTAATAATGTATTACCTAACCCAAGTGTCCAGCCTTTTGTAATCAAAACAATTTTTGTGTTTTTTGCAGTAAATTTTCAATTTAATTTAATATTCATTTATCGCGCATTTTTCGTTTAAAGATATGAACGTAAATTCGAAATTATTGTGCACTCCTTAATTATAACAGTTTATACAAATTAATTTAAGTATTTATTTTATTTTAATTTAACACGTATATTTTAACATCTAATTTTTTTTGTCATCAGTACTATATTAAGAACTAAACAATAATTATTTTTGTTTGATAAAAATGTTTATTTGAAGTTAAAAAGCTGAGATCTTCTCACGTTGGATTTCCTTGACCTATCAATTATGTCTTTATTTCCATGATTTTAACTAAAGCCACAGAAAAAAAAAAAAAAAAAAAAAACGATAAATCATCAGTTATGAATAAAACAATAATTCACGAATCAGATTATGAAAACAAAAAACACTAGCTAACATCGCTGGAGGCGAAATAGTATTTCCGATAAAGACAAATACTTTATAAAATGCAACATTAGGAGTATAAAAAGAAATAGATATTAATTTCTGATTACTCCCAGTAATTTAAATGTTCGCGGTAGCCTGATCCTGATCGCGGATTCGTGGTCAACATTGCTTCTATCGAGTCGAGATTTCGAGCCCTAATACAATTAAAAACCCATCGTGCAGTGGAGTTACACTTTAAATCTGTCAAGCCCTCATGTCATCTCCTTAGAATGGTGTGCAAGTTTGAAAGTGGGGACCTATCTAAGGCGTCCTCCCTGTCGCACTTGACCGAGGTTCGTTGCCAGTTGCCCTGGTCTTACTTCTAATTTAATAAAATGATTTATCTATGTTACAACTAGTAGTGTAAAGTTAGGACACTGTGCAGCTAAATTTTCAAGAACGAGAAATTGATTACTATTAAAAAAATCATAAGAGAGAAATTCAGCTCCACACTTTTTGGTACAAATTATAGTTTTATTATATTATTATTGATTGCAATTGGTTTCAATAAATACTAATGACATATATATAATTTAAATTTTAAATTCAATTATATGTTGTAAAATTCATTCAATCGTAAGCAAAAGTATTGTTTAATTTTATAAGAAACCTATAATTATATTAATATTACATAACCTAACCTAATGAAAGAAATAATAAGAAACCTAAATGAAACTCAGTTTATTAGAATTGTCCCTTTTGTGGAATATTTATATCAATCATAGAAGTTTTAAGAAAACCAACTTAAATTCAATTATAACTAAATAACAATCATTTTGTTGTATTTTTTAAAGAAATTTATAAAGACAAGTATAAATATATGACAGTAAAATAAGAATGGCATTTGAAATTTATTTTTAAGAAATTCAATGCGTAAACGAAATAATAAGAATTTTGTTATTTCTATCAAAAATTGAAATTTTCTGTAATACTATTATAAAATGAAATTTCATAAAAATTGTTTTTATATGAACTCTAACAATTTTTTTTTTGCTGAATATTTTGCGAACTTTAATATACGAACAGTAAAACACTTTAGTCTGCCTGGATATACGTGTTTTCTTTTTATTCATAATACATTTGGACATATCTCAATAAATATTCATTAGCTTCTTTTTCTCCGCATCCTTTGTGATACGAATATATAAGCAAACTAGCAGTGTACGTAGAACTTCTTACAGGGGAGGGAAGCAGATCGGACTCAAGGGGTTTAAAATGATGCGTGTGCACGAACCTCTCCCTCCCCCCATTCCTAAAGGTTCCATGCCGCTGACTGACTTTGCGAGATCAAAATGGTTCCTTTTTTTTCCCATGTAAGTTTTCATCCGAATATACAATGCGACCTTGCAAGAAGATTTTGCTTGAAATGATTTGTTTAATGAATTCAAAATTTAACGTTAAGTTTTTCTTTGTGGATCACAATATGTTAAAAATTTATTACAATTTTTTTTTTTTTAAAAAAAAAAACTATTTATTTGAATTGCAACAAAATTTCGTTGTTGTTCTGGATATTATATTAATCGCATCACGGTCGTATCTGCAGACAGAGTTTTCTCAAGATTAAAAGCAATTAAAAAATACTTGGAAGTTTAGCTTTAGTCAAGAGCGATTTATCTCGTAAGCCATTTAATCTATCAAACCCGAATCAGCCAAAAAAGAACAAATTATAATAATATTACCTGCTAATTTTCTATAAAACATGAAAGAAAAGTAAATAAAAACCACATATTGTATTCTAGTAAATCATACACCAAATGGTATTTTATAAGTATATGCAGCAGTGTGGTACATTTGTTACATAATTTTTTAACAACTTTTGAGTGTTATAAATGTTAATTTTATTAAAATTGTTTAGTTATTTATCATCAAGTGGTACACAAAATGAAATAAATAATTTTACTGTACGAAATTTGTTTCAAATTCCACATGTTAACTTAGCGTCGACCCCCGTTTTTGTTCGAGTAGGCAACGTGGGGGGAGAAGGACTTAAAATTATACTCGTTGATTCATACCTGGGAAACAATTTATCAATACCTTACGAAACAAAGAATATTTTTAAGGGTCCTTCCCCCAAAGACCATTGCCCTTTGCCCGCCACTAGTTGTTATAACCAATTCAGAATTTTCAAAAAAGCAAGTCGGAGCGTTTTACTCGCCCGTGTTCCTGAATTTGATTTGATTGAATTTTCTTAGATTTTTGAAAGTGAAAATACTAGTTCTTCTTTTTTTTTTTTTTTTTTTATGATAGAATGTTAAGATCATTGTAAGCAAAATTGTGTGTGTGCGTGAATTTTAAATAACGAGTTCAGTTGTTCAGTTAAGAGTGAGCTCGCGTTTACTTCATTTCAATGGTTATAAAACAAAGCTTGTTCTACTTTAATTAAGTTTCTAAGAATTAAGAAATGGAGAAGAAAATTGATTTTTAATATATTTATATATCTGACTTTGATATCGATTTATTGCGGTTTTTTTTAAAAAAAATGTGTTCAAATTCAATTCGCTAAACTATGAGTCGTGCTGCCATCTAGTATCTAATATCTGAAATGTTTACTGACTTCACAGTTGGATTTTTTTCCGATTAGAATTTTTTTTTTTAAAAAAAAGTAATCATTACAATAAATATTTCATAAAGCCCATTCAAAATCTAATTAATGTTCTCATATAGCTCTGATACTTAGAAAATTAAATGGAAGCATTAAAAGTCTAATGTAATTTTAAAAACTTTGATCATTTGTGAAATTTTGACAGCCTATTATCCTAAGAAATAAGTAAAGTATTTTCGTGGGTTTTAAATAAATATTTTGATTCTTTAACACAAGTATTTTCTTAAAAAATTACATTCATTTATTGACATGCAGTTTTAATTTCTAAAATAGTCAAAATTACATTAATAATATATACTGATATGTAAACGAAATCCAAACAATTATGAAAAAATTTTGAGTCAAGGTTTAATAACTAATTTAAAATTAGAATACCATAAAAGGTAATTTTAAATTCTTTAAAATATTTATTTAATGAATATGACTTTTATGAAGGAAAATTTATTCACATTTTCCCTCTTAACTGTACAATTTTTGCATTTTTATAAACATTAGTTTTAGTTTATAAAATTAATTCTTAGGATTGAGTAATTTTATAATAAAAACTACACATTACAATTTCCTCAATTTAAAATAATTTTACTAAGAAATTCTTGTTCATGTGTTGTAATGTTTGGATTAATTTCCTTTATAAATTTATATTATAACTAATAATTAATTTATTAATAATTAAATGAAAATATATGTTCTAAATGAAATACTTTTTGTATGATACAATTTAATACTAGATATTGTGATTCTATGTTTGAAAAAGTCAACATGAATAACGCCGAGATTAGGTTTTTCATACATTATTTTCTAATAAACTTGAATTATGATTTGTTTAAAATCCTTTTCGATAATCTAAAAGACAAGCTTCACAAGTTTGAATTATTATCTATAACATTCTTTGATAAAAAAAATTTGAAGCTGTTTATAGACTGTTCGTTTGACAAGCAACTGAGCAAACAAATATACTTTCCTCATTCATAAATATTGAGAAGAATATTGAACTGATCTTTTGAAGTTCTGTACAATCATAAACTAGAGGAAAATCTCGCATTTTCCAAACTTATATATTTTTTGTTATTATTGTATTTCTCTCTCCTTTGAGTATGTTTATATATATATATATATATATATATATATATATATATATGCACATTCTCGTTGACCCTTTTAGCATCTTGCCGATGTGGCTGGATAAACTTATATAATCAACAGCCATTACTTTTAAATAATAAAAACTGTTTATTTGACCCTGATGTTAGTTTTAGGAATGTTGAAGAATGTGAATCATTTTAAGATTTGTCCAGCCATGACGAAGCAGCTCGAGGAGTTCTCGCATGATATGCAGCAACTGCCATTTTTTAAAAGTGCGGTAGTCAGTATATATATATATATATATATATATATATATATATATATATATATATACACACATATATACAGAGCGATAGGGATTGTAGAATTATATATCGGGGATCACTTTATTGATTTATGTCGGAAGATGAATCAACTAAACTGGTGTCCTCCTCAACACTTGACCGTGGCTCTGTGGCAGCGATAGCTTAGTGATTATGGTCGTATACTCGCAGTCGTGTGTTCGAGTCCTGATGCCACTTAAGACCTACCGTGTAGCCAGGGGTTGATCCACGTTACATCTGTCGAGGCTGAAAGTCTTCCTATTGGTGCGATGTGGAATTCAGGGGAGAGAGGGACCATTTAATTTGTTGTACTCGTCTTTCTACCGATGTTCAAAATTACGAGGTCTGTCACCGTTAGTCATCGCTTCCAGTGCGACATTAATAAATCAAATCCAAACCAAATGACAATAACTCTATCTTCAATAAACTTCGTGTAACTCAAGAACGCATTCCACTCAAATATTTATTTCCACACGAATTTTACTATTTAGCATATAGTTTTAAACATTATATGTGAAATCATATTTAATCAAGTAACAATAAAATTGTTTATACAATATAATTTCTTTCGTAATTTTTTCCTTCTTTGTATTGAAAGAAGAGATTCTTTTTGCAAAATTTCTAATATCTGGCTTTTTCACTTAACATTTCTTAACATCAAAATGCATTGCCAGATACAGAACATTCTAATACGATTTGAGTTCTGAAGATGTGTAAATACAGGTATTTACGCATTCAGTTTTCGTTTTTGAACTGTGTGGTTGCTCTTGTTTTCAGTAAAACTTATTTGCAGATCAAATCACTCCTTAATATTAAAAATATTTTCAGCCTATGGTAAGACAACAGAAGTAAAACCTAATCTAGTATATAAATAGCAAAACATATTAAAAGAACTAACATTTAAGGAATAAAATATTAGGATAATGGCAGAAAGATATATTTTTCTCTTTAAAGTTGAATTGATTCAGATAGTCAAATTATATAAGTTATTTAATACTATATGTATCACACACACAGTCCTGATAGTCAAATATGCAAATTACTTAGATGGTTAGTAAGAAGCTGGTTTCCTTTGAACATTACGTCTTCAATATTGGAACCATAAAAAAGGTATATTTTAAGGGGAGGCCAACGTAGAAAAGAGGTAATCTTTGGTGCTCCCCCCTCTACTGTATTTTATTACAATTTGAGTAATCTAACTGTTGTATTTTATATAGGGCTCTATTCGAATTTCCAAGGCTAAAATAAATCATCCAGATTGTGCAGGGTGTTTCGAAACTCATGGGCGAAAATTTAAGGGATGATAGAAAAATCTAAAAACGCTATTTTTTCCATACAACGCATAGGCGGAGAGCTAGCGGCGAACTATAATAGAAAGCATAAAACGCGTGTTTTCTTATACATCGTCATTTCTAAAGTGAATTTCAGGAGGCATTGCCTTTTTCTGATTACTAAACGTCACCATGTCTCCTGAAATCTACGGTAGAAAGGACAAGGTATAAGACAACACCCGCTTTATACTTTCCATTACAGTTCACTGCTAGCTCTCCGCCTATGTATGTATGGAAAAAATAGCGTTTTTAGATTTTTCTATCATCCCTTAAACTGTCGGTAGAATTTACTTTTAAGTTAGCAGTAGAAACGTGACGTCGGTGGGAATTTGGGTCAATTTTAGACGTTAATTATTTTATTTTTAATCACACAATTATTTTAATAGAAGTAAAATATGTCCTTAGATAACCAGTTTAATATACGAGTACATCATATAATATGCTAAAGTTTCCTTCTTTTTAATGTAAATTTTCTAAGAATGAAGAATGCATACAACAAAAACATGTAAAAACTTTACATTATCTTAATCCCTACAATATTAACAATACATTTCTGTGTATCCTAAACAAACGTAGTGGAAGCATTTCCTACAGTAATTATTCAATTTATTGTTCTTGTATGCAGTGGCCTCTTTTTGGGTGGACAGTTTGGGGTTGTTTTTGGAGGTTTGTTTTCCACTGATTTCTGAATTAGCAGCAGTGTTTCCTTATTTAAATATCTATCAGTAGCTAGATTTATTAAATTCTTTTTCTTTTCATATATTTGATTAACATAACAAAGAGTTTGTTGATGTTCCAGTTCAGCTTCATAAGTTTCTTGTTCAGAATATGTATTGTGTACCCTTTCTACCTCATATAATGAATCTTCAACATCATCACTTCAACATGCATTTTTTTCGAAGCGTTTGTGTATTAATTTTATATCATTTGGATAAGATAATTTAAGCTAATTAATTGAATCGGTCATGGTGCAAAAATGTCTCGTTAACGTGAGCCCAGGGTCAGATTGAGCCATGAACCACTCTAAGGAAAAATAGCACACCACCAGTGGCATAGCGAGGAATTTTTCAGAGGGGAGAGGTCTCCCACTCTTCAATTCCTACCTCAAAATTAATTCCAAATTTCGTTATTTATTTTCAAAAAGAATGTTTATAGGGATTATGGGGTTTCGAATGTTAATTTTTTTCTGAAAAAGTTAATAAATTCGGTATAAAAACAGTTTCAGTTTAAAATTTCACTATACAGCACCTCTTATAGAAATGTACAACCCTTATACCACCTCCTCTATCGCTACGCCACTGCACGCGACATTTCTGTGATAGACTTCCCTATTACATACTTCTTCCGTCATCTTAAATGACAAACTTAAAATTTTTAACTTAAATATTAAGTATAGTCATATCCGATTTCAATCAATTAAAACAGACACTGTTTATTCTTCGAAACATTTATTTATGTTATTAAGAGAAATGTTCTACTAATTTAAGCCCTCTCAACACATTTAGTAACAAGTTTTATGTAAATATTAAATATCAAGCATATCCGCATTCTCGGATCCGAGTTATAATTATACAGTTACGGCGGAGGCTCAAATTCTGCAAGGCAGAGTCGGATCTTTGTACCAGCAGAATCCAATTAGATATAACATACAAACTTACTCCGATACTCGGGTCCGAGTACATAATTATGTAGATTCCGCTTTCGTAAGGCAGAGTCGGGTCTTTGCTCCAGCAATATCAAATTATTTTTCACACACCCGCGCACTCTATTCAATTCCTCCTCACTCGTGCTTCCTTCTAACTTCAGTATCTTATATATCCGGTTTTCACAATCACTTCATGACACTTCTTCAGTCTTATTTTGCATGATCCCGTTTCAATTGAATGGGACGAGGTTTTAACTTTGGCAATTTAAATTATAAAGTCTTCCCAAGGAAAAAATGAAAGATCGCGAATAGCCCGTCGTTGTAAGACGAATACATATCAACAGTTCAACATGATACAGTTTGATGCTAAACTGATAGAAACATAAAATAAATAATAAACTATAGTATCTTTTAATAAGTAGAGTACTTCATACATATTACTGGCTATAACTGATCAAGAATCACCAATAGATTGTTCCCATTTGTCGAGTTAAAAAAAACATAAACAAAATGGCTTTTTGACATCTTACAGGACTAAATATACTCACAAACTTTCTTCACTTTCCTTCAAAAAAACACGTCAAATTTTAAAATTTAAAAAATTAATTAAAAATTAGAAAACTGGAAATAATTAATTCTGTTGAAATTGAATTAAATGTAATGTAGCAGTATATATATATTTTCTTCTCGTTTGGTTAATGGAGCAAATCACAACAGTCGCAAAGGCTTTAAATGTTTTAAAAAATCTGAATTGATAATTATCAGGACAGAATAAAAATAAAGAAACTTTTACAACACAGAATTAACGACGAGAAGTTCAAGATATATAATTGGTACATCTATCCTAATATGACCTCCGGGACTATCTACATTTTTAAAGATGCAAAGGAAATGTATCGTTAAGAATGAATATTAAAATCCTTAACTAAAATGGTGAAAACCGTAACTTAAAAATTTATATTGATGATTGATTTTTAATTTTATACACATTTTCTAATTTTGAAGAAGGAAATTAAATTAGAAGAGGAGTTTTTTTTTTTGTTAGTCATCCGTTTTTTGAAATTCTTTTACATGATTTCCTGAAAGTTACTCCTGAATATACCGTTTAAACTACTTAATTTCCGAAACTAACTATTTAAATATCTACAGCTCATTGTTGTAAAGTAATTTTTGAAGGTAATTTATATATTTATTGCATTTTCAGTATTTTCATGTAAATGCATTTTATATGACAAAGCAATTTTAAAAATCATAAGCTATGTTTTTTTTTTTTTTTTTTTTTTTTTTGTGTGTAAATCTATTACTTATAATATAAAATTAAGTATCAAAAGCGTTAACTTATTAAATAATCATATTTTATTTTTATTTCATAGAAACTCATTCATTAACTTAATAATCCATTATTCATTTATTAACATTAGAACTCAAAACAATCTTTTTTAAATGATACTTTTTAAATGAAACATTATAAATACTTTTATGATAACCTTTTAAGAATATTGATATTCAAAGTTTTAAAAAATTTGATCCCAAAAATCAACAGAGGCAAAAAACTGAAAATAATAAACACAACCTAATTTTTATTCCTATTTTATTAATTAAATTTGAAGCATTCTGCGTTTATCTACTTCAGAAAATTTATATTTTAATGCAATTATAAATTTAATTAATCAGAGAAGTTTATTGTGAAGTTCGTAAATCAAAAGAATTTAAATTGGAAAGAAAAATGTTGTTATTTTATACATATTAATAATTTAGCATATACATATATATGAGCTGTAACACACTTATACTGCGAATTTAACAGTTTTTACTTTTATGAAAAGGTATAAAAACACAATGCGAAAATTAAAACCATAAACCGTATAAAATAGTAGAAAAAATTATCTTTTCACTTCAAAGATTGTTATATGCCTTAATTTGTCAAAATCGTTTTGCATACTTTTTCATGAAGGATGAAGGAATATCTGAAATAATGCAACTTGAAAATGACTCACTGCATATCATTATAATAAAAATAATAAAAAGGAAACGCCAATGGCACTGCATCCACCCTTAAAAAAAAAAAAAATCTTTACTCTATCTTAAGATGGATATATCATGCATCAATAGACAACAATGCACCCTGATGACTTAGCACGTCCTGATTACCGAAATAACGAAAATTAATGCATTCGAACGTTCCAAAAAACCCATGTGAGTCACAGCAAACAATTCCCAACTCGCTTTTGAAGGAAACGTGTCATTAAGCTTCCAATTGACCGCTCCATCGAAAAAAGTTTGGTCAAAAATCCATCCCCGCCTCGATCGGCGATACTTTTCAAAATGCTGTACTGTCAGCTGGGACGTAGGCGTGCACGCATGCACCCATGCATGCATGCATGCATGCAAGCAGGTGGTCGGGGAAAGAACTACTCCGACGTTCAGAACGATTCTACTCTCTGTAGTGGGACCATATTGCTTAACAAGCGTCCTCTCGATTCTTTTTTCCCCCTTCGCACAGCTTGGATTTATTCAATTTTTTTATAATTTTTTTTTATCATCCCTCCGTGTTATCGTTTGCGGATTCATTGCTGTTGACGTTTTTCTCCATGAGTGCAGTGCTCGGCCATGTTGTGTTCCGTGTGTCATCTTCTCAATGGAGAGAGTGGTTTCGGCAAGTACATATTTGTTCTATTTCTTTACATTGTTGAATAAAATGTGTGTCGGGAAGTACAAGAGCTTTACTTTGGTTTGTTGAGAGCGATATGGAGTGTTTTTGTTGTGTGGAATATTGATTTATAGGAGCAATGTGAGTACAGAGAAAGAGAGAGGTTTTTGTTTTTATCGGAGAAGCGGCTTCGGTTTTCACCGGGACGTTCTGTTCTCCAAAAGTTTTAAAATTTATTAGAGTTTCGAATAATTTCTTTTTCATCTTTTCAGTAGAAAAACCTTTTACATGTATGGATTTACCGTTCCCAATATTTTAAGTTATTTCTTTTTGGAACATATGAATTTTTAGATTATAGATATTTTGAATAGAATTGTTATGAAAAATAAATACAGATTATTGGCAATAAGGTGATACAAAAAGCAAGAACAATAAAGTAATTCATAAGCACATTTGTCATTCTAATTTTATTTTTTAAATAAGTTTTTTTTAAAACAAATTAATATTATTTTTATTTAAAAAATGTCAGTCATTCAGCATTTATTTTGAATGTTTTCTGAAATAGTACATTCTAGGACATTTTTTAAATTTGATATGTAATTTGTTCAACAATATTTTAAAATATAATTCTGCAGATAGAAATTATTTTAACAGCACAAAAATATTTCACATAATAACTTATTTTATGTTAAAATAGGGGTTCAGTTTCAAATTACAGATTAATATATATATTTGCACGATGATTTGTTTTTTAGAATTTAAATAATTTGCTTTTTTTTCCTCGTGAAAGGAAACAGTTTGGAGAAAAGGAATTGTTAACGCGTGTTTAATTCTCTATTTACCTAACTTAAACAAGATTAAATATTTTTATTGAAAATATTGAAATCCAGAGTTTTCAACAGAATAACAGAACAAAGAATATTACATTCTTCTAATTATTAATTAATTATTTTTATGTGTTATCAAATATCATCTTATAATTAATTTTACTTTTCTCTTAAGATACTTTTAATAAGATGTACATAAAAATATCTGACAGCTAATTAGTTAAAACTAATAATTTCATCATCATAAATTAATAATTTTAACCTTAAATGTATTTTTTTTAAATCTAAGAAATCAGACTATTAGAAAACTTATTTATTGTACTAAATCTCTCTCTCACACATAACTTTTATATTACTTCAAAACTCAGACGGAAATTAATTTAAGCGATGATTTTTAAAAAAATTCTTCAAACCGATTAGTACTATTGTTATAATTAGAAAATTGAATATATATATATATATATATATATTTTTAAATAAAATTATATTTAAAAAGTTATTCATAAAACTTAAAAAAACATTTATAAACGTCTATTAATTTGTAGAATGACTAAGAAAGTGTTTTCGACAGGTGAAATATCTTGGTCATATATCATTTGTAAAATTATCATGACATAATTCAGATGGTTTTTGGAATAACGGTATTTTTTTTGTTTTTGTTTTTAGCTCATAATAACGTTTCTACATAAAAAAAAGTATTGTTATATTAATTATGTAGTTAACTTTCCAGAAAGAAAGTAAAAAATCCCTTTATTAAATTCTTTGAGCAATAAAATCCTTTTTTTTAACAGAAAATTGATAAAAGTAAAAATATAGCTAATAATGTTAATAGAAATACGAAATAAACATCTATATAAACCAATAATAAATACATGACTATATGGAAAATAAATTTAACAAATTTAAAATGTAAAATTAAAAATAGTATAAATATTAAGGGGACAGGGTAAGTGAAATTCGACCAAAAATTCGATTTTTTTTTTATATCATTGAAAAAATTAAATTTTTATCTCCCCAAAGATGTATTGTACTTAATCATCAAAAAAATAGAAATGTTGGATTTTTTTTCATTCTTTATTAGAGCGCTTCGCAAATTGTTCACATTTTAAAGGCCTGTCTGATGTAAGCAAACCACTCTCGTGGAGTGGCACTCCTTATTTTATGCTTTATATATATTATTGTTTCTGTTTAACTTTTTGAATTTTCTTACGATTGAAGAATTGACAGCAATAAAGTTAATTGCAATTGTTTTTATAGTTTTTAATTGTTTGTATTGTCCTTTGCGTGATTTATAAACATTGGGGATAATAGCCTTTGTTTTGTTACATATCTTACAAAACTACCAAACACTTCTAAATATATTTTCGAGTATTTTGTCTAGCACATTTAGATTGCACAATATTTTCTTTAGCAGATAGTATTTTATTTGCATAAAAGAGTTGGTTAACCTATTTAGAATGCCACGAAAGAGTATATTTTAAAACAATAAAAGTGTTGGAAAGGCAACCATCAGTAATATTGAGACTGTATTGAATCAAATGATAATGTTGGAACTGTAAAAGGGCCATAATAAACTATTCTTTCTTTCAATATAATGAATATAATGGAAATATAGATTCTGGATACGAAATTAAATGATAAAATCTTTTGAAATGTGTTTGGGATACATTTTCTGCTTGTGAAAACTGTAATGGGGGCATATCTGTGCGAGTTAAAAGGCGAATAGACCTTGCATAAGAATTACAGATCGTTTGGAAATATTGGATCCCTTTAATAACGCAGAAAGCTATTTGGACAAATATTTTGCATTTGTTGTCGAGTAATGAAATAGTATCCAGTGATGAGTAATAACTCTGACCAATTGGATTTGAAAGCTGATGTGGTTTCAATGTGTCCAAGGTAAAGACGAAACGTATGACCACACCAAGCAAACGTATACTTCTCTACCAATAATACATGTCACCAAGCTTGTATTTAGAGTTTGGCAAATCCAGAGTTTCTCAGGAAATGCCTTTTTGGGGAAACATAGAATCATAATGAATCTGTGAGTAGTGTCATCTGAACTCGTGTACCAAGAACCGTATTTGTGACCGCCAAAACTTCAAAATTTGGTGTTTTTGATGCCGTTTCTTGCTTTAATGTATGAAGTATAACAATTTGGCATATTTTATGCAGAAATGAAATTCATCCAGGCCATCACTGTGTGAAAAGTATGGAGGAATTATACTAAGAACGCATTATCCACAGAGAACTGAAACTATCCAAATGTAAAAAAAAAAAAAAAAATGCCAGAAAAAGAAATAAAATTACAAAAAGGGAACTTGGAAATTCTTATGAGCTAAAGAAGGTTATAATCTTTCATACAAAGAAGGATTTTATTAAATTTAACTTTTTAAACAACAATAAAAGCATTAACGAAATCTTTAAATGCGATTTTCTCAAAACGTGGATTTTTCAGGTTCATGTTCCTTTATTTCAATATCTATGACAAATTCAGTTTTTTAATGACGTGTTTATTATGTTACATTACATACTTTAACACGAGGGGGGTGATGATTTTTTTTTGATAATTAGTATTTTATGCCATGTGGAATTGGGCCAAAAATGTGAATTTAAGAGTGATTATGAATAAATAATTAATAAAAAAGCATAAATTTTACTTAGAAAGAAAATTGCGTATTTAAGTATGTAAAACATATTATTTTTTTTAACTTTCATAAGAAATTCATAATCCTATCTAGCACCGTTTCGGAGAAAAAAGTACACAAAGTTGGGGAATTTAACATAAGAGAGATTAGACTTTTCCAGTCCCCTTAACACCAAATTAATAATAAACTTAATGTAATTAGAAATAATAATTTCTTTTAAATGGTGTAAAAAGAATATTAAAAAATTTCAAGAGTAAAAATAATCATGTAAATAATAATTAAAATATCCAAATAGGTCAATATAAAATTTAACTATATTTAATATGTAAAATTAAAACCACTAATTTAAAATATGCAATTACTACTATGGTCATAATAGCCTAAAATACATCTGAACCTAAAAGGCATAAATCTAGAAAAAAAAAAAGAAATAGATGGAAAAGAAAGCATAGAAGGAAATTATTTATATATCTTTCATTTCATATCCATCAAAGGAAAAAAAATGGCAAGAAATTTTATTTCAAGAAAATCAGATTCAGTAATATATGATTATTTTATTAAAATAAAAACAGTCTAGCAATTGCTAAATTAAAACAACAGAAAAAAAAATCCGTAATTTTCTCAGTGGTTTAAAATGAAAAAAAAAAATTATTAAATGGACATAGTGTTTATCTTAGAATTTTCTAAAATAGATATCGTAATTGCATTTAGAGTAAATCATCTTTATTAAATATTAAAGGTGGAAAAACCTTATTTTTGCTCCCAACGCGTTTTCTGCTTAAGTACATAATCATACGTTGAATTGTTTATAAGTATAAATATATTTGCACAAACGCTATTATTCATAAGAATGTTAAAATATCTAATAAATAAAATAATTAATTAGAAGTAATTAAATAAAAATCACTAATTTTGATATAAAGTTATAGAAATTCTCTGATATAATATTAAGTATTTTACAAAAGCATAAAATCTTATTTTAAACAAAAAAAAAATTTATATTGTAGAAAAATAATATTTTCAGAATTTTTCCCTTTTGTTAGCATTTAATGCTAAGGAAGAAATAATTTAATTCATCAAGAATCAATACATAAACGTAGATATTTAAAAAGTACAGTTTCAGTGCAGATAAAGAGTCTATATAAAAAAGTGAAAAATGATCTGTAGGTTAAGAAAGTACGGAAATGTATAGATTCATTTCTTAAAATTTTTTTTATTGAAGTTATAAATTTTTACATCTCCGTTTGGAAACATAATTAACAGAAATAAAAATTATTTCAATTAAACTTTAAATTGATTTTTCAATTTTTAAAAAATGTAATTTGCTTTATGTACTAATTTTAATCATCTATGTGCTATTTAATTTTTGTTAATTATGTACCGATTTTTAAAAATGGTGGTTCTAAAAATATTTTTTACAACAGTTTGTAACAATCTGGCGTTATTAGATGTATTAGATATAGTCAGCCTATAAAGACTAATTCCGAAGCGTTTAACCAGTTTATCCAAATGATTAATAAGTATTATCAAAATAAATTAATAATATGGAGAGTTTACTTTATTGGATCCTTAAAAGCTATTGCAATGGAGAGTTCTACTTATTTTAATAACTTCCAACAGTAGGGTTGAATTAACGAGATTCGATCCCAGTACATTTCTAGTGACAGGATCCCAATGAAATATGTATTCTATCGCCTCACAATTGTTCTTATTAATGTAGTGTGTCTATCTGTCTCGCTAATTCCTCTATATTCTCTTATTTATAATATGTCTCTAATACCTCCAATCTTCATATCACATTCACTACATTTCTTGTATAGCAAGTCTTATTTGCATAAATCATCGTTCCATATACAAGGCGAGGTTCTCAATTCAAATAGCATATTAAAGTAATCTCAAAAGTTTTTTAAAGAGAACCGTGTATGAGAACCCGTTACAAGATGGCATTTCTAAGTCAAGTTGTTATTATTTAACGCTATCATTTTTAAGCGTTACCAAATCTAATGCGACTTAATTGAAAGATTAAAAATTAGGCAGCTATTTGCGGCCAAATAAAAATTAGATTGATGCGGCAATGCAATGTCGTCATTTTGAGTCGAGTTGTCTCTGTCGAAGAACCTAGATTCATCATTACTTGACAGAAACGAAGCAACAATCAAAATAACGGGCTGCTTCCGGTGAATCTGCCCCAAAGAAAGCGAAGACCATCTCATCGGCCACGAAAAATGTAGCAATTATTTTTTTAGAATGCAAAGGGCGCCACGCTCATGAATTTCTGAGAAAGAAGAAAAGTTATCAAGGGGTAATATAACAATGAGTTATCCTAAGCTCCCATGTCCCATTCATAGCAATAGAACCTTTCGAACTTTTCTCGTACATTTCCATTTCTTTCTGAGCAAACATTTTTAAAGATAAACAAATTTTGAAAATATGTAATATTGTTGCTGCAGAACATTGAGCGTTTTAATCTCATTCAATTTTTTATTCTTCTTTTCATTTGTTTATTATTAACATCTGCCGAGTATAATACAATGCTCCGTATTCGACATAATACATTCTATACTGTAAAGGTAGTTCGAAACTTATTCTCCGGTAGACTTTTATTATATCCAATGAGACATGTTTTCATTAATATTCCCTCCGCTGAATAAATTATCGGAATTGTCCCATTGTATTTCAAAATTTCCGGGTCAGCCGTGAAACTTTCGACGACATAACCAGCATTTCCATATCTGGCGAAAAGCCAGTCTGTCACTCGTACTAAACGCGGTCTCTTTCGTCAAGAGATTCGGTTTTGGAATATTACTAGCGTCGCTATCATCGATCTTAAGTCGGTAGAAAACAAAGCAGTTTCAGTGAATTGACTTTCCAAGAGAAAAAGTTCATTTAATTGGATACTTAACCTTGAAAAACGAAATAAATTCTGTCTGTAAAATGGGAATGTTGAAGTGTTTATTGAGGCCGTTTTGTGGTTTGTGTGTGTTTTTAACTGACAATATTGTTCGTTGAAGGTTTCTTGGTGACAAATTCAAGTTAAACTATCTTTTTGCTTTAGAATTTAGTTTCTGTCGGTATCAAATAAATTTAATTTTATATTTATGTTGAAAGAAATGAAAATCGGTAATGTTATATTCCTTAAATACTTTTGAAAAACTGATGTATTAAGGCCTAATGAATAAGATTTTTTAATCAGGATGATTTTTTTAATTCCATGATTTGAATATGACATAAATATTTTAATCTTTTCGTCATAATGAACTTTTTATTAAATGTAAGTCGTAAAAATTTTTGAGGATTATTACTATTTATAAAAAATATTTAAAACAGAATCTTGTTATTTTTTATTTACAGTAATCATTATTTCTTTTTTGTCGAGAACCATAAAAGATGTCATTACTCTGTGAAAAATGCGGAACTAAATATTGTGCACAAAAATTATAAACCTTTGATATGCACAGCGCATTTTCAAACGGTAATAGTTGTTCATATTTAAAGATAAATCAATAACTTTTTTCAAGAAGTCACATAAAGCAGTTTCCTCTAAAAGTTAATTCCAGTGTTTAGCCTTTCGATCGCTTTCTGTATGCGGAATTAAACTAAAATCATTTCATAAAAAAAACAGCGGTAAAAATATTTAAATCAATGTTTCAGTATTGACTGCAATAGAATTTATGATGTTATAAATTTCTGACTACGATATGTAAAAATGTTGAATGCGAATAGCTTTTTTCTGAATGCAAACGTTTTGCATAATTCAGCAAGGGCAGCTCTACTCTCCACTGCGACGATGTAGGGTGACAAAAAAAACCTTATTTATTCATCAATTTGTCAGCGCGTTAAAAGACATCATAGGTTTATGACCTTCTCTACTCGTATAGCGTTGGCATAGCAACCGCCAAAGGATGATATCACTTGGCGCACGACGGGATATTGACTTTTCATTAGAAAGATGGCTTACTTGTCGACAAAGTTATTTTGCATGTTTTACATTTTAAGCCGTTTAAGATTGCTGCAAAACACATTTTCTGTGTTCGGAAAATTAATTTTTTTTGGATAATCCATAATTTTGAAGTTTATTTTGCTATATATATATATGAGTGTGTGTAGGTATGTATGTATGTACAGAGAGAGAACAGTTACTCTCTTTCAATGAGCAAAATCATAAAACTTACAGAAAATTTACCTAAATGTGGAATGAGAAGGAAAGGGACATGCAATTTAACGTGGACTTCATCATTTAATTTAAATATTATATTTATTGAATTTTTTTTCATACAGAACAAATAGATATGTTTAATATTAAGAAGAATAAACAAAACACTTACAGATCAACTCGATTATGTCGCAATATTCTGTTTAAATCAGTACATAATTATAGCGCCCAATGCCATGTACTACGTACAAACTGTTCTTTCTCATACCTTATCTTTTATAAAATCTTCACATTAAAGAGCTTTTTATTCCTCAAAATAGCACTTTATAAAAGCTTTATATTCTTATTTTTCTAATTGATGAAGAAATAGGTCTCCCTTTATTTATATAATGTTAAATGAAAATATATGACAATTAAAAAATTTTTTGATCTTAATTGAACAATTTTAAATTGTTTTTCATTCAATCATCGTGCAGTAGAAAAAAAATTTGCACCTTTAATAAGTTACATAATTCTCATTACAGATAGACGAATAAATGGTATCAATAGTTTGGTATCAAAAGTTAACGGTACACAAAGGGAGTTATATTATGATGTTAATGAAATTGCTAACTAACTTTTTAAACAGCATTCTGCTATTATAGAATCTTTTTTTTTTTTTTTTTCTTTTTTTGCGTATGCGATTTTGTATCTTAAAATTAGCCTAAAATTTAAGTTTAGTGAAATTCTTCTTGAAAAAGTTCCTGAGTTATAAAGTTCTGAAGAATGGGTCAAATGTGGGCCTCAAGCTTCTATGATTTAAAAAATAAAACTTCTACTCAACTCTGTTTTCAACGCTTTTCGCCTCAAATCATTGATATTTTATTCCAATTCCTAACATTTAAAAAGAATTGAAAAGTGGCATAATTATGAAAAGTATGAATTATTGAACACAGTTACCAAAAAAGTAAAACGTAATGCACCCAATTTCTTAATATTTTCATTTTTCGTGTCATAAATTTTCTAAATTCAAAATTTTATGCAATTACCACCAATATTTCAGGAAATATTCAGAACCAAGGTTAGGATCGGAAACTACGAAGTCTTAAGGCGCCATAAACTAGTTTAAGTTTTTTATTATCGATCCATTTATCATGCTGTGTAAAGGGGGGAGGGAATAATATGAATCACGTTTATGTGAAATAATCTTGTATACCTTCTAACAATCTGTCTCTCTCTCTCTCTCTCCCCCAATATATCTGGAACTAATAATCGAATTTGAATGAAAATTGGAATATAAGCTGTTGAGACCATTCTCTACCTAAATCTTCTAAAAATGCATTTCATACTAGAAAAGTTATTTTAGAAGTTAATCAACTGTAGTAGTTAAGTTTAATATAATTACTCACTCAACAACCCAAAATTTAAATCCTTTATAATTCCTATTAACGGTAATACCAATTTTGCCTATATAAGTCGATAATTAGTAAAGTTGTTTTATACACATTTTTAGAACCGTATATATTATGTAATTTTTATAAAAATTATATAAATGGTAGTTTTTATCACTTTACTTATCTCCCTGTTTTGCTTTACATATTTACAGAGAAAGAAATCCTTGTAAAAATACTACAAATCTCCTGTATCTTTCAAATTTTTAAATTCACAGATTTTCTAAACTACTAATTAACTAAAGTTTTAACTCACCTAACTAAAAAAACCTAAATCATCTTCGAAATTTAATTTAAATTAAAGTACATTTAAATTATCTGTTTAAAATATCTGTATGCAACTAAAATATTAAGTCGTAATTATGCTTTCTTATTTCACCGCAATTACCTTATTATTATAATTTTAACTGTCTTACATCACTGATCTTTTGATGACGAAGAAGTAAAACTACAGAAGGCTTATAATTTTTTTAAAAAAAAGTATTCATTTTTATCAAATAGGTACATGGATGGCGTATAGTCAAAATTTCCATTTGATACGTAAGAAAATAATAATTCTCTCCACTAAAAAAAGCAATCAGTTTTTATACGAGAAAATTTTTATTTATGAATTAGTTTAAGTTGCTTGTGGCGTAAATCAATATAAACTTTCCTAAACATTGAACATATTCAATATTCAACATAAATAATTATTCTTTTAAATATTGTTCCTTTTTAAAGGCAACTATTCCTGTGATCCTTGAGTGAAGCCTTGAGAATTAGAAGGTGGTTGAATGAAATACAGTTATCAGAAAATATTTATTGTTAAAGAATGAAAAATTTTCATTTATCAATGATAATAAGTCATTGTTTTATTATATTAAGAGAATATACTGTTTTTATAAGCTCTCATATACTATTCCAATGCTTAAGAAGATTTAGTATTGTGTGCATGAATAATATGTTTTGAAGATTTAATATGGTACTTGTTTTGCGTCCAACAATCAGAAAGGCAGTGAAATTTATTTGAGGAAATAAACGCATTGAAAGAGACAACATTTTAAAAATTAAAATAGCATTAAATTAAATAACAACATAAATAAACACATTTAAAAATTTATCTATTACTTTCAGTACAAATTTTTCAAATTCAAAAACTTAACTTTGGTGTTTAATTAAAAAGAAATTATAAACAACTGCTCTAATATTTTACGAAACAGAACTATGTAACTCTGCTACGCGAAGGGATTTTTTTCTGTAATTTAACTGGTGCAGTTTTCTCATAATCAAGAGAATATAATATTCCTCTCTTTTTAAACTTAAACTGAGTAATGTCTACTCATTTTCGGGGTAAAAGTCCCGACAATTTCAAAATATACAGCAAAGTTATTTTCAAATAAATAAAATGTGGCAACGTTAACTTTAATAGAATTGTTCAGCAATCATATTTCAGACAAAAGTTAATAAAGAATCCTTTCCGTTGTTCCCTATCCTTCTGACCAAATTTTAAAAGAAAAATTTAATAATTGAGAATGTGCAGAATTAAATGAAATTTTGCAATTAATCATGGACATGTTGTTTTGACACCTCTTGTGAATTATGGATTAATGTTAAAATCCGTATAACTAATGTTTAGTTTCAAAATTAAGGTCAAAGAAACTTTTAATGGATTTTCAAGGTGTAACGTGAAAGCCGATGCTCTAATTGGCTCGTAAACAGTGAATGCGCAGTTTGGTGCGCATTATCTCACTGGTAGAGAAGTGGGCGGAGTGGGGAAAATTTCAAGAGATACTTTCTAGCTGTGGTACTATGAGGTGTATTTCTCACTTCACTAAAGCAAACCGTATACAACTTCAGTTGCAATTTTAACCGATGGTATCATAGCTTTAAGTTGAAACTTTATTTCATATTGATATATCGATCAATTTGAAACTGAAACTTATTCTTGGAAATAACATTGTCTTTACATCAGTTGAAGGCTAAATTATGTAAGTACATTCTTCTCTATATGAAATGCTTAGTTTATGATTTGAATTAGCTTAAATGAAATAAAGCCAATGTGATAAATTTATACAATTGAATTTTATTCTTTGTATTTTCAAACATTTTAACCATTGTAAAAAAATGCAAAATTTATCTAAAATAATTTGTAGGCTGTATTTGAGTTGAACATTTTTTGTCGGTACCGTTTCACTAAATTATTTTTAAGATGGGAAAGCTCTTTTTAAAGGATTATCGAATAGGTAGTTTTCTACTTATACGAGATGACAACAAATCATTCAGTTTGATAAATATTATTGAAGACTTAAAGAGTTAAGAGTGCGTGCCAAATCAGAAATTCCTTAAGTGCCACACCCACTCGACGTCACTTTGAGGTTGCAGAAGGGTGGAGAATTTAACCTTTAAATCTGCAGACGATATTGGTGAAGAGAGAGCTTAGTTATTACCATCGATTTTTGCATTTCCTCTTTTGTTGTGTTTTGGTCGCAATGTTTACAACTGCGAAAGAGTAAAGCCGGTAGTGAAGAAAACAAAAACTTGATTAGCATTTAAGGCAGATGCCGTGTAAAAAATGGTTCGACTAAAATTTATATTCGATATATTAAGTATTAAAATAACGACAAAAATAAATAGTTGAATTCGCGATTTGTAATAATTTTTTTAAAAAAAATTGTAGGAAACTTATAATGAGTTGTTATCTAAAAAGACATTCTAATTTAATAATATATGATCTCATTTTATAGTTTGGAATTAATTTCCTCTTAATTATTTTGTTATTATAAACAATTTTTGTTCATAAGTTTTCTAAAAAACTTATGAATAGAAAAGTGATCTAAAATTTTTATGAAGTTTTTTTAAAGGCTTTATTACTAGACCATTTTAAAGGGTTTATTGGTTTCATTTTGTTGTAACTCTTTTTTTGTTTAATTAAATAAATTTACTATAAATGCTTAATTAATACAATATGTTCATTTCCATTGGGCTTTTTAAGTTTATTTTATTTAATTCAATACGGTGTGTTTCCCAAAATTAAGTTCTTACTAAGTCGTTGAATCTATATAATAGAAGTTTTTCTACCGCTATCCAGACTGATTACCGTGTAATTTATTCATTGGTAGTTGTCCCAAAAGTTTCTGATAAAAGTAAATCTTCTTGCTCCCACTCCAATTATCTTTGCAGAAGTTCTCTTTTCTTAACTATCTGAATTAACCTCAATACCTTTATGAAACTGGAATTTCTGTTGTACAAAAAAAAAGAGATAATTGCTTATTTGAAATTAGATGCGCAAAAAAGCATATATCTCCATAATAGTATATGAAAAATGTTCATAAAATTCATTTTTTCCTCCTCATTAGTAAAATAAATTAAAATCAGAGTGTTATTTACACAATAAGTACACTATATAAAAATTATCATTATTAATTCATTTGGTATCGTACGAATATAATATGAAATTCATTATTAAGTAATTTGTATTTCAGAACCATCTCTCAAAAAAAAAATTCTCTCCTCTCTCTTTCTCTCTATTTTTCTTTTCTCTTCTCCACCTCATGTATCCATCAAAAAGTTTGTTTACACTTGGCGACAGAAACAAAGTATCGCCAAGAGCTATCGATTGGATATTCTGAGCCAAATGTCTCGCACGTGCCAGTCAGATTGTCTGGTCCTATTGGGGCATGCCCTTTTCTGTCTCCAAAATCCTTCAATTAGTCTGAGATTCGATTCATTCGCTCACGCTCATTCTCAAGTCTTATTTTGGCTCCTGGGATAACCCATCTAAAAATAGAGACGTTGCAATTTGTATGGCAGAAAAAATAATGCTCCGAATCAAATCGATTTGGTAATTGAAATTTGATCTTTCGAATAGCTTGAAAGAAAATGTAATTTTGGAGGGTGTTTTTTTACATCGTTTTGATATTTTAATTAAAGTATTTGTCTGTTAACTTCAAAATAGATCGCTGAGGAAGCTCATATACCAGAATTGAAAAGCATTCTCATATGCTGCATTGAAAAATTAAACATTAATTTAGAAATTTGAGTAATTGTCCTTTCACCTTTGAATTTAACATATGTCCTTCTTCAATTTCTATTCTGAACTTATTTTCGACTCTGATACCCAAAATGTAATCGTTAGCTGAAACAATATTATTCGTAAAGTAGTTATTTAAGAAGATTTTTAATGTTCTCTTATATCTCCTCCATATGTTAAGCTCTACAAAATTTTTAGATAAAATATAGATGCTTTTATACGATAGAAAACTAAAAAATAATATGTATAAAATATTCATGTATTATTAGTCATGTATCCAGTTTGCCGAATTAATTTATTTTATATAACTACCTCTTAACCTTTTAAAATACTCAAAAATATTTTATATTAAATATTTTATTCTTCATTGTGGGAATATTATTGTAAAACATTTTTCAATGGATTGAAAATCAATAGAGTAATAAAAAATAATAACTATTGTGTAAAATACGATTTTAATTTTAGGAACTTTACTTTCTATTGAAATAAATTTATTTTAAGCAATAAATGCAAGCTTTTCAAACTGAGCTTCATAAATTCTTTTGCTTTTTGTATTGTTTTGAATGTATGTATTGAAAGGTAAATGATTTAAATTTTAGATTTATTACAATCAGAACATGAAAAAGTCTGATTTCAAAAGTCAATAAAGTATATAACTGTTCAAAGAAAAATACATATCTTAATAAATTCAATGCATTGAATTTAATTCTCTATATATTGTTCGATTCTTTAAGTTATTGCTTTAGTATGAAATTGTACATTATGTGAGTGGTGGAATATCATTATTTTCGTCTCACTCGTTTAAAATTATAATTCCATCAACTCAAATATGCAAAATATTACGTAATGATAAAAGTGCCAATAACAATCAAAATAAACTCTTATACTCAGATTTAGCGATAAAGTTTATTAAAATCTTCATTTAGATTTATTAGAATAAAATATACCAGAATTATCATTCACTTCTTGTCAATATTCATTTAATTTTATTAATACATTTTTATTATATTATTATTATTCAAAAATGAACACAAGTACATTTATTCTTGTTTTTTTTTTTTTTCGCCCAGAAATGTTTAAATGTAGTATACCGTGTTAAAGCATACAATGACAAACAAGATTTAGACTAGTTTTAGACTTAGTGTCGGAATTCGTAAAAAATTTTGCAGGAGTGATGGTATTAAAACTTTAAGTTCTTAAAAACATGTCAATGGAATACAGAAATGACATATATCGATTTTGAAAGTCTATATCATACTCTTACAACGAAAATTACATTGCAAAAAATTTGAATTATAAAGACAATATGTATTGAAGTGTATATGTGTATATGTGTATATATATATATATATATATATATATATATATATATTAGTTGATCTCTTTTTTTAATTATATTATTTAAATCTTCACTTAATTTATTTAAAATAACAAAACAATAAAACAGTTATTTAAATTTAATTATGTCTCTTTTATATGAATTTCTCACAAGTATAATGAAAATTTAATCAGTGATTTATTTTAATCTTAAATCACAAATTACTCGATCCTTTTAGTAATTTTATTGTTTTTTTTAAATTAATTCAAAATCTTCCATAAGATAGATTTGGAATCTATATTGATATTTGAGTTTCAAAAGTACTTGACATTTTACTGCATATTTTTTTAAAACAACCTGGCTCAGTGTTGAAGCCTCATGGCTAATATTATACTCGGCTGATTTCGGAACTGAGAAAAGTCCTATATGTTGGTAACATTGATATTCTGACAGTGTTTTAATTATTTACATGGAGGTTACAACACTAAGTACAAGTTGCTTTACAGCATTTGTTCTGTGACGATTGTAATTTACGAACACATCTCTTCAGATTTCTGAGTAGTTGCATCGTGATATATGAGTTTTACGCATCGTGGAACACCTCTCCAAGTCTCGCATGTCCTTACGCAATAGTATTTATACGATGGGACATTTACAGAACAATAGGAAAAATTCACGTCAGAACGTGGGAGAAGATCCTTGAATAGAGACACTTAAATTTACACGTTTTGTGTCTTTGGAGAGCGTATTGAATAGGATAGTAAAAGAAAATAAAAAAATATATAAAAATTTACGCACCGTTGTATTTACGTTTGAGCAATACGTTTGGAATTGTAATAGAATTTTTTTTTGCCCGTATAAGAGTTTATTTTCTTGTAATAGCAACGTACAAAAGTTTACATTAAGGGATAAAACATAGTTTGTATAAATTCATATCGAATTGTTTTAAAATTCCTTGCCGCGGAATAAATTTTTTAAAATCAGTATTCGAGAAATTTGATGCCTAAATGAACTATACTTCTTACAACGTTTTTATGTATTTCACTTGATGTGCGTATGTATATCAGTGTGTCATCAAATTTTCGATCGTTAATTTAACCACCTTCCCATCGAGCTAGAGCTCTGAAACTGCGGGAATAGTTCTAATTCGCCTAACAATGCAATATTTAGACATTTGCGACAAGTTTTAACTAATATTTCAATAATTTTTTAATAAACTTTGCCACAATATAAAAGCGTTGCTTTTTTTTTTTATCTCGAATCATTCGTAATTATTTTTAAGGATTTTCATCAATTGAATTCAAATTTTTTGAGAAAAACTATGAAAATTCGAATGCCGCAAAAATCATCTATGCAAACTAAAATGTGGGAGTAATGGTAAGAAAAAGAAATGAAACAAATTTTTGAAACCGCATTTATTTTGTTCATTGGACACATCTGGATATATGTCTTTGAATAAATCAATGATCTTGAAAAAACAGAAATTACGCTTCATAATGTTGAGTCACTGTCAGATAACGAAGTCAACAACCGAGATGGACATACTGTCATAAAGGTACCAAGATATAAAGGGGAATAATGAAATACAGAATTTAAAACTCCTTGTTTCTGTGACATATATAATAGTTGAACTTAGATTAATTAAAAGCTATAAATTAATAGTTGAACTTAGATTTTTTTGTGTACATAATAATAATATTTTACGTACTTTTGATTCAACTTTTACAATGATATCACTATATATTTTCTTTAAAAAATTAAAGAACTTTCGAATTTTGAAAATTTCAATTTTTTTTTCCTCATAAAATAGTGTTTCTTAAAATTTCGGTTTTACTTCGAGGAAAAATATTTTTGATTCACTATATGCATAAGTTCTTTATAGAAGTACTTATATCCTTTATAGAAGCATAAAAAATTGGAACTATATAGTGTAATTTTTCTTTAATGGTACTAAAATTCAAATATGTCTCAAAAATCATGTCCATGTTCAACTAAGAAGGAAAGAAACAGCTTACTAAAAAACTACTATGGTTCTAAATGTGTTTAAAATATATTATTAGGCACACATAAAATCTAAACTCTTCTAATAACTTCAAAAGATATATGTCACAAAAAACAGAGTTTTAATTATGGTATCTTATAATTTCTCGCCTTCCTTTGCATCTTTAAACGAATCGAGTTAAGAAATCGTCCCATTCTGTTCACCAAGTGGTCTTCGTTTGAAATTCCGAAGTTGAAGTCGCCATGTAGGAATTAATTATTCAAGGACTAAACAATTGTGAAAGCTAGAAATAATATTTGTCTCTTTCAGAGTACTAAAAAAATTCTAATTATAAGTGTTCTGACCTCTAAATTATGATAAATGTTGCTCCCTCAAAATAACTTCATATTTATTTGTTAATAAAACAGGTAATTTCTATTGGAGGGACAAATCTCGTCAACATTTATATTTTTTGAAGCAAAATGTAGTCTAACAGATATAGGTAATGTTACTTTCATGACTCATAGTTTCTGCAAAGTAATCGAAAAATGAATGTGTGAAAAATTATAAAAGAATTAGATACACATATATATACACGTTCCATGTAAGCAATTACTTTATTCTATCCATTATTACATTCTTAAAATAAATGATGCTGTTGTTGAGTAAAATGTTGCCAGACATCATTAAAAATATTTTGTTGTTTCTTCGTTAGCGGGAAAGTATAAATGTTGAAAAAAAATTAAAATATGCATACCAACTCTCACAAAAATTAGGTAATTTTTCATATTGGTTGTTTTTTTTTTAAAAACAAAATCTTTAAATAATATAGATTTATTCTATCACATTTGTTAAAATTCTGTAAGATATTCCATTAGTTTTATTTCATCATAGTTTTGAAGTGTTTTTATAATTGTTATTTTTACTTCATTTTACACACATAATTATATTCAAATGTATTTTTGTTCACTTGTGGAAACCGGTAAAGATTTTTTTATTTCATTTTGTTAGATTCTTATTTTCTAAATCATTTTCTTAATTTTTAAAAATTATGTTGTAACGCTTAAATTATTGTTTGGAATTTTTCGATCTTAATAACTTTTGAATAAAATGTTCACTGTGGAAGATATCAAGTGTCCTTGTAGGCCAGGGAAGTTTTGGAAAAATTATTAACAAGTCATAATAAGGCATGCCAGTGTACATCCGGGCATTATCTTATTGAAAATTAAGTCCGAGATAGCACAAAAGGAATTGCAGCACAATGGTTCGTAGAATTGCGTCTACGTACTGCTGTGTTGTATGTATTTCCACAATAGACCAGCAAAGGGGAGGTGTCTATCAAAGGGAGCGGGGTCCTTAAATATAATATTAATTTTCTTTGCAAGTTGAAAAATAAAAAGAGTTATCACCGACAAGACCCAAACTTTTGTTTTGTCGGTAAATCAAATACCTGACAAAAATTTAAATTAAAATGAAATAAAATCAAGAAGGTTTTAAGGCAAATTTAATCGGTATGATTATTTGTTAACGCTCACTGAGAAGCAACACGAGGACCATTGATGACGGACCTCGTAATTTTGAACCTCAGTCAAGTGACGAGGACGAAAACTGAGCTGGCATCTTTCTCTCCTAACTTCCACACCATACCAACGAGAGGACTTTGAGACTCGACAGAATTAACATGCATCAGCCACGGCTACACGGTGGGTCATTAGTGGCATCACGGCTTGAGCCCACGATTCCGTGATCATGACCATCATGCTACCGGGGTGGGGATTTAATCAGATTCAAAATGTTTAAACGCAAAAGAAAACGTTTATTGCAGAAAAAGAAGAAGAAAACAGCCAGAAGCTACCATTTTTAGTTTTCTGATTTTTGTAGATAAATTAGAAAGTTTATGTATGGTCCAATGGTGCGAGGGTGGCTTAAAAAGTACTTGTAGTTGAAGTCAGATTGTTAGAAGACAAATTGTTGTTACCATTGGATGCTTTCATCTGTTAAACAAAGCCGAAACAAATTTGACATTGATTCATGAGTTGTTTTTGATTTGGTAGTCATTTGCTGTCAAATTAAAATTTGTTTGTTGCCGCATCGAGTTGTTACCGATGGCGAGATCTGGATTTATTATTATGCATTAGAAATCAAAGGAAAATAAAAACGTTGGGTTGCTTCCGGTGAATCTTTTCCGAAAAAGATATAGATGGTCTCATCGGCCGAAAAAGTTGTGAATAAGAATTTTAGATGTGCGGAAGGCGCCATGATCAAGAATAAGAGTAACTGAGACTTAGACAGCTGTCTAGTGAGTCAAGATGCTAACTTAAAACAAACAATTTTCGATGATACGAGCGCCTTCTCTTGAAATTTCTAATTGAACTACCCTCATATTTGAGAAAACGTTTATGATGAAAGGTTACATTGAAAAGAAATTGGAGAATGACTAACATTGAGTGTTCTCTATTTATTAGAAAAAAATCGGATTCCGTTAAATGTAGATTATTATTCTGAAGTTAATTACTTATGTTTCTTTTAACGTCATAATTTTATTGTGTGCCTTTAGATATTAACAGTGTAGTTAAGGTGAATTTTATCCAGCTGTGATCAAATTCTAAATGTTATGAAATGGCGATTAATAATGAAATGGCGAAATAAAAGTTTTGATTTTCCTTTATCTTTTTCGTTTTTTATAACTGTACATAAAATGCGATAATAGTAAGTAAAGAACTCTTTGACATGGTTCATATTTTTATATTTTATGTTTAAATTTCTACTCTTGAATAAAAGATACGCAATGATGCATTGAAATATTATAATATTTATATTTTATTTTGAGATTGTAACTTTAAAATATTTATCAGAATATGAATAAAATTTTAGAACAATTTTTAGAGGATTATTTTTTAAAATTTAGTTACTTACTCCTTCGCATCCTAAAATATTATCGCCATAGCTTTTCAGACCTATAAGACCGTCTTCGCTTTATTTGGAGTAGATTAACCGGAAGTTACTCATTGTTTTGATTGTTGATTTATGTCTACTGTACATCGATGAATTCAAAGTCTCATCGACAGTGACGACTCGACGCGACAGCAATTCGTAAGAATCGGTGTCATATTTGTTTGGGTGCTATTTAACACATGGCAGAATACAATAATAATAACTTGCTATAGCAATGCCACCTATTTTCCGAAACAAGTGTTTTTGCTACTCACTAATGTATCTCATTAATAACATAAAAAGTATTATTCGTTAATTATTCAAAAACGTGTATGAAGCTTCTGTCAGCAAATTTCCGAATTCCGTGTACAAATTACTTCACTGAAAAATATTGATCAATTTGAAAAAAAAGTTAAAATTTGCAGCTGTAAGATATTTTTAAAACCATGACGAAATGCCTGTAATACTGCATATGTCATACTACAAAGCAATTTAAAAATAATGACGTCTCAGTAGAATTTGTACCCATCATTCATTTGCACGGGGCTACAAATGAGTCCATTAAGCAGTTCTCAGGAGAGTTGAGAGAAAGCTAAAGTAAGGTAAAAAATATGAAGAAAACTAATCTATCATATGCAAGGTTATTTTTGCTCCAGAACTATTATTACCTTTACACTGCAGCATTAATACTTGCACAGCGCAAAGCATTGAAAAGGACTCAGCGGGAAATGTGTTTTTTATTGGGAAATCGTGTAGAAAAATTCAAAGATGGAGGGAACAGGACGTATTCACACCTATTTAAAAAAAAGTAAACAAAGAGCAAATTATTTTCTACATCGAGAGGAAAAGATCTTAGTTTATTATTATTTTAAAATACGATATTAAATATATATACTGATTACATATTTTAGATAGGTGGTTAGAAATAAAATATTTAAAAAAAGAGCTACAGAAATTCTCTGGAACAGCATCATTGCTTAATATCCTGGAAAGAGTAGTACTGTATGATTTATACCAATCTCAAATAATTAATTAATTTCTTCATATAAAGATTATTCTGTGAATGTGGTAATCATCACGTGGCAGACTCGGATGGCGAGTAAGAAGTACACTATTTTCACGGCTGGTAAATTAATACGTGACGTGTTTCTTTTATTTAAATTCTTTTGTCTCGGAAATATAATTATTCGATAATAAAAAATATTTAGTAAATTTCAATTAATACTTCAAATTCTACATAAAGTATTTTTTTCCTAACAGATTAAAACGAAATTAATTTTCATACATATGTACTTTTAATTACTGCTATATATGTGTGTGTGTGTGTTTCTAAATACTTTATTATTAAAATAACTCTTTACTTGAACTATAGTTTTCTTTTTAAATTGAATTATTTTTGGAACTGTAGTTATAACAAACGCGACAATGTGTGAAAATGCATGACAGTGTTAGATCAACTTGATAGGCTATAAGTTAATTATTTATAAACATGAAGTAAATTATTGTTATAATAGTATAATAATATATTTTTATTAAATCGTTCAAAGTAAACCTAAATTGTATAGGATATATATATATTTCGAAGCTCAAGCGACTAGAAAATTTGAATTATCCAGAAATTCGATTTACATACAATTTCCTAAACAGAAGAGTTGAATTTTAAGAAAAAAATAACCCCATGGTCAAAAATTTAACACGGATGCTTTTTTATATATATATTAAATATATATTTACTGTAATATATGAATAGATATTTTCGATTAAAACAAATATTTTCACTTTGTACCTTAACAAGTTAAAAAGTTTTTTAAAAAATCGTGTATTTTTATTTCTGCCCGTTTGAATGTAGTCTTTGACTCACTGCAAATTATTTTAACTTATCAAGTAATGAAGAAATACAATCTTTGTTATACTGAATGAATTATTTTTACCGTAATATTACGTGTAAGGGAAAGTTTTGTCGTTTTTGAAAACGTGCACTTTTATGCGTTGTCGATCCTTGACAAGAATTGTGATCTGACTTAAACCGGTTTAAACAGTTAGATTTGTATACGATTGATGATTTATACACATTTTTTCGTATTTTAGTCAGTTTTTTTAAACTTGTACAACTGTCAACATGAGTGAAGAAAAAATTTGCTGAAGACATTGTGTGTTGTATGAGTTCCAAAAAGGGAATCACGCGATGGAGGTAAAAAAAAAACAAAAAAGTGACATGTTTGGAGTGGACGCAGTGACAGATCGAACATGCCAAAAATGATTTGCGAAATTTCGTTCGGGTGATTTTTCTTTGAAAGATGAACCCAGTTCAGAAAGTCTATCAGATGTCAATGACGAAATGCTATGCTGTATGACCAGGAAAAATCCCATGTTAACTTCTACAGATGTGAAAGTTAACGTAGGATTTTCCTGATCATACTGCATATGATTTTTATGTCCTGAATTTTTTATCGTGGAATTCGTCAGACAACTGCTTTGGATCACATTAAAAGTATTGATTTTTTGTCCAAACTCTCTCTTTGGGTGTCACACGAATTAAGCGAAAATAATTTGATGAAGAGAATTTTGATATGTTCTTCAAATCTTACTCGTCACAAAGGAGAACCATTTTTGGACCACTTGGTGACTGGAGATGAAAAGTGAATAATGTATAAACACGTGGTTAGTAAAAGGACATATGTTTACAAAGGGGGAGACACCACTGTCCACATCCAAAGCTGGTGTGCATCAAAAGAAGGTTAGGTTGTGTTGGTGAGACCGCAAGGGTAGAGTGTATTCTGAGTGGCTGAAAGAAAATAAAATGGTCAATACTGGTCTTTACTGTCCGCGACTTGATGTTTTGAATAAAGAAACTCAACATAAACGTCCATCTTTGGCCAACAGAAAGGGCGTATTTCTTCATCACGACAAAATTAGATCCCATCAAACAAAATTAGATTTGTGTGAATTTTTGATATTTCAAAATTCAATGAAAATCAGCTTTATTACGATATTGTCGGTATTTTAAAAGCAGAATGGTGTACATTTTTGAGACATATATCATTAATACCAAATAAGAAGCTTCATGAAGAGTCGTTGAGTAGTGTAAAGTAACAAATCATATTTTATTTCTATGCACAGATGGATTTCTGGAAAGCTGTTGGTATACTCTGGGAAAGTCATTGTTGTTAACATTTCCTTCATACAGGAAGCTCGTTACCTGATGGATGACTAATGATCCTACTAGTTCTATCCTTAAGGGAAATTTAATAGTAATTTTATGAATAAAGAGTGGAAGTTGTTTGGAGTATTAGAGAGAAAGTATAATTTCTCTCCCATTAATCCTCTTACGAAAGAAGAAACTAGATTAGATTTGGAGTTTCATAGAGATTAAATAGATTGACGAGGTTAATCATTTTACGTAATCAGAAAAAATATTCCTGATTATACTCTTCTTAAATTATATGAATCTCTCTTTCTCGAAAGTGGTACATCGATTGTGGTACTCTATTAAAGCGATTTTTTTTTATCGTTTATTAAATAAAATTTATTGAGCTCTCAAAAAACGAATCCTTTATTTAGAAATGGAAAAACACAAATTTAATTTATAAACATCTGTACGTATTAATACAAACATAAGAGAATTTAATGTTAGTAATTAAGTTTTTGAGTCCTTAAGAGTTGAATAATTATAACTTAAAAGAAATTTTTAGCTTAAAATGAAATAAGTTTTTATAAAAAAAAAAAAGAGTCGATGAAATCTAAAAAAATTATTTTTAAAGATATAAAAAGATTACTTTTTATTAATATGCTCAATAGTGTATCGTATTCTTGAGATGCTTCTAATGTAACATCTAAAGAATCTTTTGAAATCATCAAATACGAGAGTGTATTTGTATGATTTTTATAATTTAAATTCTAAAGATTAAAAATGGTAAACATATGAAATTTTACATGTGTTGAATTATTTCTCTGATTATTGAACATATTCGAATAAATATTATGTTGTTTCTTTTTTGGATTATCAAATGATTAAAAATGCTTGAAAATATCCCCAATATATTCGGATAAAAAGGTAAACATTTACAGAAAATTTGCTTCTTTACTCTTTCAAATATTATGAACTCCATGTGTGTGTATGTACGTGTATGTGTGTGTAACACACACAGAGAGAAAAACATAACATTCTGAAGAACTGAAACAAAACATAACTTTCCACTATTTGCTATTGACAAATTGGCTAAAGTCTTATTAACCCAACTGAACTGCCATTGGTACGAAAAAGTTTACTTTCACTTTTAATGTTAAACTTTCAGATATAGTTCTCTGTTGATTCACATTTTCTGTGTTTGTTAATTTTTCATGAAAGTTTCAGAGGAAAAAATTGCATTCTAACATTTTTAATTAATTTTTTTTAAAGTCTAGATGAAGATTCTTCCAAGACAAACTTTTTCTGCCTTTGATGTTGTTTTCAGGAAAACAAGATTATAAAAGTGTTTTTTTATATCCTCCACAGCTTCTGCGGAGCCGTCGCTTCCCCGTAAGAAAAAGTATCCAGGACAACCGGCCAGGGATCATCTATTGTACGACAAGGATGAAGGAGAGTCATCCGACTCCCTCGAGGTAGGACCACATCTTGGTCTCGTGTCCCAAGACTCCGACTCCAGGGCTAGAGTGAGTGCTGAGTTTTACCAATATAGTTTTTAGGCTTATTTCAAGTGTTTTCTGAGTTGTTTAATAGCGTATTACGACATCTGGCTCATAGAATTTTATTTTAAATAACTGTATTTCTCACAATATATTAAAAAGTGTTCGTTATTTTAAAGTCACAAATGTTTTTTTTAGATAAATGTTTCCTATTTATGTTCTAGAATATTTCGTTTAGTAAATAATTGCTTAAAATTTATGTTTTTTTTTCTTGTTTCTAATTGAATTGTTTTACGGCTATCTCATTCCATTTTTCTAGTATGTTGAATTACTTAAAGTGATGTTAACCCAAAAGGTTTTAATAGCATTTTGTTTAAATCCAAACATCTTGTATTCATTTCTTAAAATAAATTGTATGCGAAGATATAAAAAGGAAATTAGGTTTCCATCAAGTTATTCTTTTTAAGATGATTTAAACTATTTTATTTCACGATTATAAGCCCTTAAAATTTTAAAATAATGCGTGAAAATGATTTCGGAATTAAAGAAAAGTATTGATAAATAAAATTTTAGCTTTTTCGGAAACTTTTTAATTTATTCAAATTAATTCGGAAGAGGTACGATGCAAAATTCATAGCATTTACATTATGCTTTAGGTCACATTAACCTATGTCACGTAGTGCTATTGAATACCCTTTTAGTTAATTTAGTTTTGTCATCTGATTGGATAAATAAAATGATAAAATATGACTATATTTAAAAATATTCAATGGTTGATATAGAAATTAAATTTATTTACATTTGAAAATTTCATTTTTGATGTATTAATTTATTATGCTTCTCAAAATTGTTATGAAATTAAGTTTAAAAAAATACCGTATTTAACTCTCAATGAAGAAATTTTGAAACTGACGTATATAAAACTGATCATATCAGAAAAAATGTTTTGCAAAAAAAAAACAAAATTTTCTCAGTTGTATTGTAAATTTAGAATTGCTCTCGTAAAATTACGAACAATCTTGCGAGAATGAAGAAGTAATCATTAAAATAAAATAAAAATTGACTACTCTCCATTATTTATTCATTTTTGAATAAAACTGTACCTCGTTCTCACGCGAGTAAGGATATTATCGTAACCATCATTTTTACTTTACAAAGATCTTGTCTGGATGTAAAATAAATATAGAATGATCCGACAAAACACTGTTCATCTATCATAGATTGAAATATTGCAATAAATGAGTTTTTTTTTAAGTCCGAGGGAATCTTTCGGCTTCATATAGAACCATAACCAACCATGTGTAAACAATTGCCCTTATCCGCAAAGTGCAACCGTGCAGAACTTTTTCCAAAATTGCCCTTTTGTGTCTGGTGTGAACTCTCGTCTTCCTTTGTAAGGTCAGCTATTCACATGAAGTTATTCTTGAAAAGTGTTTTTCAGAATTTCTTGCAACTAATTTAGAATAATTCAGATAGTCAGTGGTTTTTTCTTGACCATTTATTACGCAGATGTTATTATTTTAAACATTGCCCATAAAACCTATTGTGCTTTTGATACGATAGTTTTTTATTTGGAGTATTGTTCTGGTAACTGTGATAGAAATTTATATGAAAGGCGGAGTTAGTTTCATCTTTGTACTGTTCAGATTAAAGTGAACGAAAAAGAAATTCTGAAAATCTATTACGTTTTTTCAGCTACTTCTGGAAGATCTTTTTAGATACGCGAATTGATCAGAAATAAGTATTCAAACGAAGTACAAAGGCAGCGGTAGCTAATGGTCATGATTGCAGACTTGCGGTCTGCGGTATTCGTCAGGTTCGAGCCTTGATGCCACTAAAGACCTGCCATGTAACCGGGGCTAATGCACCTTAAATATGCCAAGGCTCAAAGTCTTCCTGTTGGCGTGGTGTAGAAGTTAATAGAGGAAGGTGCACGCTCAGGTGTCGTTCGCGTCATATAACGGAGGCTTAAAATTACGATGTCCATCTCCAATAGCCATAGTGTTGCTTCTCAGTGCGACATTAATAAAAGCAATCAATCAAACGAAATACAGTACTCCCTCTACAATCCGGTACTTCGCTTTTGCATCCCTACTAGTAATCCGGCGTGTTAATAACGATGAAAAGTCATAGGAAATTATTTTATGCTTATTTCAAAGAAATAATGTAGGCTATCGACAGAAAATAGTGCATTTCGAGAAGTTTCTGTAATTTCAAGTGTTTGACATTTTATTTGAGTGTACTGTATTAAGTTTTATGGAATAATGCACAGCTTTGCTTCTTAAATGCTTTAATACTAATCATTTTTCAGTAATCCGACAGTACTCTGGTCCGATATCTGCCGAATTACCGAGAGTGCACTGTACATTTAATTATTTGTGCGGAATTTTCTTGCGTTTATATAAACGCATCGTTTTGTATTGAAGGAATAAACTGTTTGATGTTCAACGTTTCATGTATTTTTATAACTATTTCTACGAATAAAATGGTATATTGTTAGGCATTATTTTTTAAATAAAATATAATTACTTAGTTTCAACTATTTACATGATTTTTAAAAACAATGAATTGTTTCATTTTCCTCTCTTTTAAGTTTACAATTTCGAATGAGAATCGATGAATGAATACATGAAGTTGCATTTGCATTGCTTGTAGTATCGTAAGTCACAAGAGTTTTCTTTTAGCTGAAATGTACAAAAAATTACTCTTGAAATTGTCTCACTTCATGTCAGATTTATTACAATTTTTCTTGGATACTCATGCTTATCAATGGTCTTAGCGTAATTACTTTTATTATATAGTTGAAGTTTTCTCTGCGCTTGCCCTGGATTGCTTAATTGCAACAAACAACCAGAACGCACAAAAATAACGTAAATACATTTTTTTTTGTTTGTTTTTGAATGAAATTTATTTCGTACTATAGTATATTTTGACGATATAAACACTCCAGAACAACGTAGGGCTGATTGATTGAATGTTTACAAATGTCACAATTAAAAAGCGACTTGACGGAACTATTTCGTAATTTTGAAATACTTTCAAGTGTCGATAACGACACATGACTAAACACCACGATCTCATAACTTCCACACCATCCCAGTGTGAGGTCTTTGAACCAACAGATTAAATTTGCATCAGCCCCGTTTCTCAACTGATTTTTAGTGGGATCAGGACTCGAACCCATGACTCGACGGAAACAACGCCGGCCATGAGCTCGCAACCATAAACAATACAGCTACCGCGACAGCAGAGCAACGTCGAAAAAATAAAAATTCGATAAAACTTTGTAATCGTTATATAGTCGACAGTATTTAGTTCCGAATAATGGAATAACAATTCTTCAATGAAATACTTCTGAATTACAAATAATATTAATTTAAGTTTTGGAAAGAGTATCACACAAAATAATTTCTGAAAAACAAAGTTACTTGTATTGCATTCCTTTTCCATAATTCGATTGCTCCTACTCGTTAAAAAAATAATAATACATTCGTTGGAAAAATAATAAGTTCCATACAGGGAAATAGTTGTATATTAGCAGAATTAATAAGAATAAATAACATGTAAATTGAAGCATAAATGTCACTGTTTTGAAAATTGCAATTCCAGAAACCATAGGACGATAAATAAAATTGTTTGAAAAATGAATTAAAATATAATTGCTGAATTTTGCTGTTCACGTTCACACAATCTGTGAATTTAACGTTTCATTAAAACAAAACAAAAAAGTAATATTACTTCATCTGCCGAACAATTAAATTTTTTCTTATCTCCTATTTCATATAACGTCGCATCATAATTATGTTTAAAAGACAGTATTACCATAGTAGGCTAAGAGCAAAATTTTTGCCAAGGACCTCGATGCATATGAATATAACTTATTATGGTGATTTTTTTTTTTTTTTGAGAATTTGTTATTTTTTACAATACTATATCTTATTAAATTAACCTTGTAAAATGGCTTTTATTATCTTACTCTTATTTTCATTCTGTGAATAGTTTATGTAAAATTTTGGTTTAATTTCAAATTAAACAACAAAGAAATCTAATCTGTCTATCTTTACCTTTAAGGATATATAGTGCATTAATTTCTAAGAGGAAAATATCAATAAAAGACTGCTAATATTTCATTACAGTAAACAGTAAAAAAAGATTTTTAACTTATCGATATTTTGAGTACATCAAGAAACTGTTTCTAAATATGTTATGGAATACAACTTTTAAGGCAAGTCGTAAATCTTATTTAAGTAAAAGAATCACTAGCAAATTTGATTAAATAACTGTATCTTACATGCAACGTAGAACGAACTCGTTAAAAAAATTCTACTTCAAACACACACTTAAGTTTTTTTGAATGCATTTTACTTTTTTTCTTTTGAGACAGTCAGTTCCTTCAGTCAAGTCTTCTTGACAGCATTCAGAAGTTTTCCTTGCACTACAAAGTGCAATCATGACTCATGTTTGGATTAAGTGAAATATTTCCATTTTGATAAATTGCGTTAAAAATAAGACGAACGTTAAATACTATATGCAAAATAAATAAACGTAACTTTTAAAGACTTTTTAACATTTCATTCTTTATTTTTTTGTTTCTTTATGCAATAATTTTTTTCAACAATATGCCAATCCCACATTATTATAAATTCAGGTTTATTTCATTTCTGTTAAAATAGAAAATACAAAAAATTTAAACTCATAATACATTATTTTGATAGTGTAAATTAATTTAAATTTCATTTTGTTCAATACATTAATTTTCGCATTTTAGTATAATTAATCATCTGATGTATTGGAAAACTAATAAGAGCTTTATTTGGAAGTTTATCTATTTTTTTCTCGAAACATAATTATAAAATTCTAGTGATTTTCCTTTATATATACCGCGATCTTCTCCTTCTGAACATTTCCATATATTTTTAATTCTCGCTAAATTATTCTTATTATTAATCTAGATTTTAAAAAATCCATTTGTCTTTATTTGAAAAATATTTGCCCTTTTAAATTGTCAGCGATTATATTATTAATTATTTGTTCTTACAATTTTTTTAAAATGAAGGTAACTATAATCCATTTAAGTTTTATAAATATGTGAGAAACAATTGTAAATATCATCAAAAAATGAATATTTCATACACTATCTAAAAAGAAGTTTCTACAGTTCGATTTTTTACGTTTGTTTATTGAATCTTTTCAAAAGATTTATCACTGGCGATAAAATGTAGTATAAAGTAATTATTTTTTTACAACCACTCTGCCCTACAATACTTTAGGAAAAATATTTATTTATCTAAGCAACCAAATTCGAGATGACCTATATAAATAGCTTCCAGAGACAAAATTCTCGTTTCAAGTCTTCTTTTTCATCGATATTATGTTATATCTCACTCACTTCACTGGCAAATTCAGAATTGTTATATGAAATGTATTTTCTATCTGAAATTTAATCCAACTATTGGTTATTGGGAATACCAATCTACACTTAATTTATCCCATCCCCCAAAAAAAGTTAAGTTAAAAAGTTAGTTCAAGTCTTAAAAAATTTATTTCACAATTTTCGTACGCCTTAATTTTGTATTTTAGCCAACAAAATAATTATATTGTTTTAGTGAACATCAAAACAACCACAGATAAAATGAACGACTGACCACTTCTTAAAATTTTATTGTAAAAGTTTTTTCGTATTTGTTTAATGTCTGTTTTCACTAATAATGAACTTAATTTTCATAAATATGTCATAATAAATTTCTCCTAAATTTTATATTGAATTGAAAAAAGCATATGTAAAAATTAAGTACTTTATTAACCTATAAATTGATGTTTTATCTTAAATCATATGTAATCAAGAAATGAATGAAATTATTCAGCATATTATGACAGTTATGAAACAGCCGAGGGGGTTTGCCTTAAGACTTTCGAATTATTTCTTTTTAATTTGGCTTCTTTCTTGGAATATTTAGGTAAAATTATTTCAATATTTATTTGTCATTATTAAACAACAAATGGGCTTTTGTAATATATCATGGAATATTGTAAATTTAATTAAACCCTCTTTAATGGTTTGCAAAGATTGAGTGACTTTGGTGACGAAATCTGTTTATCGCAACGCATTGCGTAGAATAATTTCAATCTTCATATAGTCAAATTTGTCATACTTATTTTTTTCATTATCTTAATTCGTCAACCAATAATAGAAAAGGAATCATTTACATAATAATACTGTTTAATAATGATTTTGAAAACATTATTAACTGAAAATGCAACATTACAAAGAACAAATCAAATTAGAGACAATTTTTTTGTTTTCCCGATTTTTAAAATTTAATAAAAATATTCTATCAAAAGATATTTGTGACTATTTTGAATAACTCTTTGATAAATGTATTTTATTTTGGTTTCGTTATCGTCACATTAGAGCTTCTCATTAGGCATTTTGGGGGTAGAGAGGCATCGAAAAAGGTAATGCGATTCTAATACGAGGAACACCTGATTATTACGTCACTTGATAGTTAAGAAACTTATTTTAATTTAATGTATAGATGTTCTCAGTATTGTACGTGATGATTTGGGAGACGTGAGATAAAATTATTGCTTATTTTAATGTTTTGAATTCACTGTTTATTTAATGCATTTAAAAAGTACTCAGAATACTTCTAAAAATTTATATTTGAATATTCTTGTCACTTAAGTTTTTGCTCTTATCGACTAATTTTTTCTCCAAATACTAAACTATTTAAGACACTTTTGTGCGATTCAAACGTTGGTTTATTGGAATTAAAAAATAATTTCTCATCTATGAAATGTTTTACATTTGAATTAAACTTCCCATAACTATGTCCGTCACCAAATGTCCGTCGCTATGAATATGTGAAACATTTTATGAATATTTTTCATTTATGATTAAAGATTATGAATGCAATAAATTTTAATTTTTAAGAAGCAAAATTTAATTTCAAACTTCTATTTAAAGTGTTTTTATATCTTGTCTGATTCCAACATAAGTTTGTAAGATGTCTTTAACTTCTAAAAGTTGTCTGACAAGTTTAAACTGAACCTTGTTGGGCCTTTAAATAATCATGATTGACGTAACCTCAGAAATCGTGCATTTTAACACCTGATTTTTTCCATTGTTTAAAGTTTAATGACTTACGATATTTTTGTAGCTGTTTCGTAAAAGCAAAGCAAAGGCAAACGATGAAAGAAAATGATTTAAGGCAAGCGATTGTATCTTTCATATATTAAGTTTCCAATTTCCATATAATTTTCAGAATAAAAATGTACGTATAACTATGGCTTTTATTTAAAAGCTATTGTTGTTTAACATAAGGGCTTGAGAAACTTAATTATTTGTATGTATTATGATATGCATTGAAGTTTCTTATGACAAAAAATAGTTCTATATTTTATTCTTTTGCGATGATGATGCAATCGAAGTAAATTAATACAAAAATATTTTAACTACAACTTCTGTTTGGAATCAAATTTTCATTCTTTTATTCTAGAAACGTTTTTCCAAGATAATGTTTTACATTTATACTGAATTGTTTCTTGATTTTTGTAGACATCATAATTATCACAATCAGTAGTGATGTTAATCCATCCAGACCAATCAAGAAAAATCTTCTCATAAAATGTAGTTTTACATATCTAATTCAAAATAATCTCTATTCCTTAACAAAATTGTAGTTATATTGGGCAATTTTTTAGTTGTATGTCATGCTTGAAATAAATCAACTCGTCTGCATCTTAAATTATGCATCTCTTTCCATGAATTCAAAAGAGTGAAATTTTATCGTAGGAAAATCCTTTACATTTATGTTCCAAGTGATAGGATATTGATGACAGGTTACAAACTTCATGTTTTTATAGTTAGTAGACTTTCACTTCTTCACATACAATTCAGGAGATGAATCTCCAAAATTCAACTTTTTTCAACCCAATATAATCCTGATTATATCATGCATAGTAAAGTAAACACTCAAGTATGCGTGAAGTCTAAAGTAGAACTAACCTTCAGTTTAGGACTTAAAATGTGAATTGTAAGCAACAAAATTAATCATACCAGTCTCATAGTTGGTAGGTAAAAAAAAAGAGAGTAAATATTTTTTTAAAGTAAGAGTAACTTTCGAAATATTTTAAGTACATTGTGTTTTTATGCATTTTATTTGAATTTATCATACCTTTTGAAGTATTTCTGTAAAGATGATACGTTTTAACTAGAAATATAAAAGATGGAATTATAGAAGGTTTTAATATTTTATTAATTGAACAAATTTGTAAGAATATTATATCCCGTCCTTAGGTTTGATTTGTAAACAATTTCTCATAAGCAGTGTTTTTTTGTTACTATTTTATGTACATATATTAGCAAAAGTAACCGATTCATTCTTAAAGGTAAATAATAAATATCATTTCATTTTACATATTCATATTACATAAATATGTATATAATTTCTTTATAATGTTTGAACATTTTGATTTATTTAAAAAAGTTCACCTAGAATTTTTGTTAAAAACTTATTTCTTATAATAATTTTATGTACATTTAAATGTTAACTAAAGCTTTAAAAAAATTCGTTATAAGAGGAATAAAATTATTAGTTAAAAATTGTTTGAAAACAAGAATGTGAAATAAATATTTTTTATTCTTTCGAATTTTTTACTTATTTTAATAGACTTTTTTCTTTATAAACATATATTTCTTTGAGGATAACATAAATACTTTTTAACTATGTCTAGGTAAGAATCTCATAAATAATGTATTAAGATATTCTTAATGTCATTAATACCAACAAATATTTTAATGAGATAGCTTGAAAGTTTAAAACATTTTATCACTAAATCATGAATGGCGTGATCTTTTTAGAATGGATTCTTGACATTCATTAATAAAATTAAACAAAAGTACTGAAATATAAATTTGCAGGGTTACTATTTCATAGTATTAATAAATATATTTGTATATTTCTTTTATTATCGATAAAGCAAGAGAAAAGGTTTTAGATATTGATATTTCTAATAGTCCTTTGTAAATTTCCCCTTTTAAAACATTCGATAAAAAGCTACTAACTTGCATTTGTAATACCTGTGTTATTAATAAATTACAATTTTCTTAACTATTACATGTAACTTTTTATCCATATCTGAGCTACAATGAGAGCGATTTCCAGAAAAAGATTTTACATTTAAATTCAGTTGATAGAGATTTTTAAAAAATCATAATAAGCAATACGTTGAAAAAAAATCTCTCGTGAATCAAAGAGTTATCATGAAACCAAATAAAAATAACTTTTGCTGAGTCTAGTGCTCTATCATCGAATACATCTTAAGTGATACTTATTTGAATAACCTTAAATAATAGCATTCGTTTTTTTATGAACTTATTGTTGAATCAATTTTTCGACTTAATTTTTGTAGTTCTGTTGAAAAATTTTTATTTGAAATTTTTTTACTCAAAATATATTTCGAAACATATTTAATATTTTAATAATTATTTCTATTAATAAATTTATGTGCTTTTTTTAATTTGTTGTCGCATTGTTTTTTTGTAATATAATGTTGCTTTATTACTAATTCTTCATTATAGACTTTTTAACAATATAGTTTATGTATGTGATTGTGCAGAAGGGGTGTTTAGAACTTCTTCGTATAAATATTTATATTTCAATATATTTTTTCTGGTATTCTTTTGTTTTTTCTATTAATTTTGATCCTGATTTAAAAGATAAAAAGAATTCCGGTTGCTTTTCTAGAAAATTATTGTGTATGTCTCTTCTATTCCTCATCCACAATATTCCAGAAAACCCCGACCATTATCGGTTTTTTTTCAGGGAAACTCTTTTCAAGAAGTCGATAGCAAAGTAATCCAGATGTGAAATGTAGATTAATTGAACAAAAATATAATTAAAAGGTGTGCGTGCAATACTTTAATTATCAGTCTTTATCAATCAATTAATCGGTCAATTTTTTATATTAAAGAACGTGTTTGTAGATTTCCTAGTACGATTGGTAATTTTTCCTCGGTACATTTTTACTCGTTGAATTTCTAGGTTAATAAAATGAAATTTCTTCTGAAAATATAAAAAGTAAAACTTGTTTTGTTGGTAAATATAAGCCGAAAACGATATTTTTTCGATTTTTCATTTGTTTAATTTCTGTTGTGGGAAAAACATTTGATGATCATTACGACCGTATTGAATTATACCTTACATTCAATTTATTCCTTTTTCATAATTTTGATAACAATTAAACTTGTTTTATTACAGTCATTTTAATAGGAACGTGTTGTATAAAATGTAACAATATATTTATATTTACCAATTGTTAAATGTTTTTCATATAGATTCTTACAACATTTTTATATTTAACCACATATCTCATCAACTCTCGATAAACATTAAGTTAATTAGGTTTTTAAATTGCAAAATTTTATATATCACTTTATTTTTGGTAAAGTGGAATTCAAAAGCTTTATAGTTTCTGCACTGGTGAATATTTTTTTTACCAGCAACTTCTCTAAAGAAATATTTTGAATCCAGCAATTCTTTTTCGAGTTTTCCTTCAGTTGATAACTTTCATGAACAAGTAATGATTAAAAGTTTTACCATGTTTAATTGCCCTTTTCCTTATTGTTTCACTTAAAAATTTTAAAGCATAATACTTTATAATTATCTTGAATTGTACAAATAGAATATTTCAATTAAAAAAAGAGCAAAAATATTCTCTGTGTAAAGCTTGCTTATATATTCTATTTTGGAATCAATGAACTGTGTTTTCATTTCAGAAATATGTTTTTGCTTCAGATATAGAACCAATGCATCTTTTAAATTTGTTTAAATACTTTACAAAATTATTCTAAAAGTGTGTGAATGCCCTTTGTAAATTAGATACTTTTTCTACTATATCAACATGCTGAAACATTGAAATAAGAGAAAATAAATTCCTGTCAAAAGAGAAAAACTGCAAATGAATAAAAATATCGAAATGTTAAGTTAAATGTAACTTAATAACTAATTGTACAAGTTATTCTAGTGTACATATTTAACTAAGAATTCCGAAACTGAGGTCTTATCGATTTCTTGTTAAACAAGTTATATACCTTATAATATTTGTTGTTTATTCCTAAGCATTATATAGTTTTATTTATGTTCTTAACGAAACATTAATTTCTATCAAACCATACGAAATGCATAAATAATATTTTCCTTGAACGTTTTCAAAAACGAATAGCTAAATCATTTAACATCTTATTAAAACTGCTTAATTATGCATCTTATTAAAACAGTATACATCTTATTAAAACTGCTTATATTATAAATAATTTGTATGATGTTTTAATCTTTAGATACTCTACTATCAGAATATTTTGACTAATTCGTTTTAGTGTTGCTAAATGTTTCAAGATGCTACTTTTTAACCAAAATATTAAAATAAAAATAAATGGTTATATCGTTCAGACTGGATATTAATTTTTTCTTAATACCGCTTGAACTGGAAATCATTCATTAAATTTCATCAAATAGAAATTTCTACTTGATGAATTTGAAAAAATAGAATCGCCTTATCATTGAATGATAAAGAGGCTCTATTACAATACTATTTCAATTGTATTTTTTTTTTTTGAAAAAGAACATTTTTCGTGTTCTCATGACTTTTTATATGGTGGTATTTATATAAAAGCGGTCCCGTTGTTTCTCTTTCATTGCTATTGGAGCAGTCAGAGGAGCGAAATCATAGTAAGAGCCGGGCTTCCCCACGGAGCCGATCGGCCGATTCAACGATAAGTAGGAGATTAAAAGTGGCCCCGGTAAGACCGTTTCAGAGCATGGACTCAATTATAGTTCATGGCTTCCTGTCCTGGAGTACGACAGTATTGATTGATTCCCTTGATTACTCTATAATAGTTCTATGGTAATCTAAACATGTATATCATACAATGAAACCATTTTAAAATGGATAAATTCTATTAACGACTTGAAATTTCTAGTGATATTTCAAAAATAATAAAAGTAATTTCTTTTGTATACTTTTGTTACAGGGTAACAAAAAATTAGCATTACATCTTTTAAAATTTAATTTATTCTTATTACTTATTTAATGTAGCTTTTATATTATTGTGATCTCTTTCAAAAATAAGTAAAATCATAATGTTAAACAATTTTTGAGGCCGTGCGAAAGTATAATTTCTACTTCTTCGATATTTTAATGCTTAGAAGGAAAAAAAAAACCAATCTCAGGGCATATTTTTGTGATCGATGAAAACTCTTCATGGAAGTTCTTCAAATTTTTTTTCGGTCAGATAATACAGCACATCCTAAAGTATATTGTTGCTTTAATTTTATATCATTTGTTAATCTTCACTACCATTTGATTTGAGTTGAGCTTGATTTGATTTGAGTTTTACAAATTGTAATTCTAGTCTCGGCTTATTCGGTTAAATTTATATTCTCATTCAATGAAAAAAACATACTTTACAAAATATAATTCAGGATAATTAAATTTACTAAGCAATTACGCATACATATAATTTCATTCCAAAATTTTCATCGATATTTTTTTAAAAATGACACTCAGGAACTTTATCGTGTTTCAAGAATACAAATTCGATTATATTTTTAATAAATTGTATAATATTTAAGGTACTTTCATATGGAGCATGTAAGTAAAAAATTTTAAAATTTAAATTTAAAAAATTTAAAAATTCCTTAATTTTTTTTTTGTTACCCTGTAATTTAACATCCTCGGATAAGTTCTGCAAAAATTCGCATTTTTTAGATTAAAAAAATATATATCGTTTTGATGCGCTTAATTTGTAATAGTTTGGTAATCACCCAACTTTTCAATAATGGATATACTGACGTACTCCAGATGCTGAAAATCATTTTAAAAGACCCACCCCCTCATAAAAAATTATGCATGCTAAGAAAGACGTGCATGGTTGTATGTTTATTCGTTATGATCCTTTCCCTTTTAACTGTGTGTATGTGTTTTGCTCGATTAAAGAAGGAGGAATTTTCCTAGAAATAAATATTGGCATTTTAAATTATTTTAAAAATTAAATGCTCATGAAATCATTTCATTCTCGGATAAATATATTTAGAATAAATACATAAGGTGCAAAGAACTTTTTTTAATAACCAACACAATTGACGTACAATTAATGTAAGACATGATATTTTCAGTTGTTCTATCATTTGTAATGCACTGGAGTAAGTTCGAAGTGTTTTGAAAGAAATGAAATGCCTAGCGCACACCAATAAATGTTAGGTTACGTAATATAGATATATATGTTAATTAAGAATTTTAACTTAGAATTTCATTAAAAACACAATTTGTAAGTGTATTTTTCTTCAATGCATTCATTTTCTACTTATCTTCTATTAATGCGCCGGAGAGATACTTCGAAGTATTTTCTAACACTATTAACTAGTAATTAATAAAACAATTATGTTTAACATATTTCTGTAAAAGTTTTTCTATATTCTATTATATGAGCCATATTCACTAATATGATATAAATCGTTTTTTAAAAAACAAAAAATAAATAAATAAAAGAACGAATTTTTTTTTTTACTTACTTAAAGTTTGGCTTAAGTACAAAACATTTTTCTCTAGATAGCACCTATAATTTGTTTTTATGAACAACGAGGAACTTAAGATATTCTAGAAAAATATTTAAGATGTAAAGCAAGTGTATAAACCTGTTTGTTACAAACTAAGTACCTGAGTTTATATCTTCTAAGATATAAATTTTTTTTATAAATTTACGTACATAAATTTAAAATATCCTTGTCACCTCTTTTTTATAATAATGTTTCTGAATTTAGCATGTATTCTCATTATAATAATTATATCCAAAAAAATTTATAAGTAAAATTGCTCTTTATATCAGAAGTTTCTTAATAAATATTATTAAAATTTCGAAAAATGAATAGCGTGATATAGAGAATCATATAAATCATAATAACTTTCATAAAAGATGAAATGAAAAAGCTAAATGAAATTTTAATTTGGGATAGCCTTTTTCCATTTTTATTTCTTAGTTTCCAGTTTAAAAAAGAAAAACTTATTAGCAATCACCTTTTTATCAATTTTGGAATGACGTACACTCGTAATACAACTCGGGACGAGTCGTTTTGGATATTTATTAACAATTATTGGGTAAAACGTTTTAATATATTCAATTTTGAAAGTTTTACATATCGGGAAAATTTCCAACACATGTTTTCTTGTGTTATCGTTTTCTTGTAAATCAGCATTAAAATCGATTTCTTCAGAGCATCTTGTTTTCCAGTGAAACTTTTACTGACCTATCGACTGAAATCATAAGAACGTTTGACACGCAGAAAACGATTAAATTTTTTTGTTTTAGTGTACAATATATAACTTACAAAGATAACAAAAAAATAATTTTATTGAAAATTTAATTTGAAAAAATATGTAAAGAAATGAATGAAAATTACTTCATGTTATGAAGAAAAAAATTTCTAATGACCAATTTCATATATAAAAAAAAGAGAAGGATATTTAAAAAAAAATAATTTACTTTATAAGTATTTAGTTACTAATTTAATACTTTAATTTATTCTTCTTATTTAAGCAAAAAGTTTAGTTTCAGCTGTAATATTTAATTTCAGCTATCATATTCATACCAATCTAATTTTTAAGAAATATATTAGATATACATTTTCATTAGGGTGCATATCGCTTGCTTCATTAACATTATAATCTGTGAATACTAAACTTAAAGAATGTTTATGACAATTTACGAATGAAGTGAAGAGAAAAATATTTCTAATAAATGTTCTATTCTCCTTCTTTGAGCAATCCCAGAATTGTTTTTTACCTATTACTTCTACCTGCATGAATGGAAATACATTTTTATATGTTTTATGTGGTATTTTATACGTGTCTCTCCTTTCCTTAGCATGATTCCTAATCAATACCTCTTTACTTAAGTGCACGTCGATGTTTTTGAGATAAAATTGTTAAGCATATTTGTGTGCAAAAAGCCCTTACTTTTAAAGGATGTTTAGCATGATTCAAAAATGCATTTTGGGTATGCAACAATGTTATTTAAAAAAGAATGTCTCATTATATATATGTGTGTGTTGTGTAGTTATTATAAATGTTAATTCTTATTGCGTATGATTTTTTTCCCTTCTATAATAGTTCATATAATATTTCTAAAAAGGTTTATTTTTATTATATTTGTAGAATTCTTAAGTAATTTTTACATAAATTAATCATTACATATATGTATTTATATGCAATCAATTCAATTGTAAAGCAATATATAAAAGTAATTTTAATGTTAGTAGGTTTATAATTTTTAATCTAATCCAATTTAAATAAGAGAAAAGCTTACAGTGCATAAAACCCCTTTTAATATTATACATATTACTATAATAAAACATAGATACTTTTAAATAATTTTTCCCTTCAAACCAAGTGAATTTGCAAGTAATTCATTTGTAAATTAAAACTCTACTTTCTTTGCATTACAAAACAGAATACTTATAACTGTCTACTAATATTTATTTTAAAAGATTTAATTTGTACTTTCTTTGCATTAGAAAACAGATTACTCATAATTGTCAACTAATACTTATTTTAAGAAATTGTTACAAAAGCTAAATCGAACCAAACGGTTTCATCAGTCTTAATTCTCTTTCTTTGTGAGTGCTGATGAATTCGAATCGATTTGAATGCGTGTCTCATGCTTTTGTTTTCAGATACCCGATGAAGATTCCCGACCCCAAACTAAAAATCCCGACGAAGGTGACAGCAGGAAAGCGGAGGAAAAACAGCCGGTAAGATAAAAACTCCTACAGACAAAGAAAAAGCAACTCAACCCTTCTTGAAAATCAGGAAACATTTTGCGTCACGAAATAATTAACATATTACTAATGCAGTCTATTCAATAATATGTAATTTCCCCCCCCCCCCCCTTTTTTTTTGGTCAAATTTTTTCAGGATATTATTCAGAAATATTTTGACAACTATAAGTGAATTAAATTCATTTGAAAAAAAGAAAGAAATGATTCACTATCTTTTGATTTAAAGAGTATTTGATTTTTGTTTAAATTCACGTAAGAAATTCAATGTTTTATATTCTTAAAATATTGATCAAATAAATAATTTCTTCAAAAATTTAAATTTCTGAACGTAGTTATATTTCAAACATATTCTTTACTACAAAAACTAAATCGAACTAAACAGTTACATAAGACTTACCTCTCCTTTTTATGTATTATGTTTGAAAACCTATTCTTTTAGCGACGCATTACAGATAAATATATTGCAATGAATATTTTATAACTAAAATTTTGCTAAGACACAATTATCATGTTAAAATCTAGATTTAATTGACCTGGTTATTTAAAAAAATAAATAAATAATTTCATACAAAGATGTAAATTCTTAGTGTTGATTAGGTAAGCTTATACGTAAGAGTTGGTTGTTCATTTGGAGGAAAATGCTTTGAAAGCGCAATTTCTGCACTGTATTAGTGACGTTGGGCTATTAGCTATTTTCTCTTCATTAACCCCGGAACTTTATAGGAATTTGAATTGCGTAAAATTTCAATTTCTTAAGCGAATCTTAGTTAAATCACCAAAATAAGAATCGGCTGTCTGTGAGTGCGAAGTGATTGAATTAGAATGAATTATTTGGCAAGCTAAGACTTTATTAGTTGATCTTAACGTAGAATTGGTTATTTAAGTGAGATTCGAGCATGAGCGATCTTATCTATTCTACAGTGTTATTAATAAAGTATTTTTGTTTTAACATAACTTCTAATTGAATCTAATAATTACTGACCGCACATAGGAATGATGGTAAAATTAAATAATGAAGAACGAACGTCACACATTCATTCGGATGCCTCGGAGGCTTTCGTGATTATTTTTTTTTTTTTTTGCAACATTGAGTGAAATTCAAAAGAAAATAATTAAAATGAGTAGCCACCAACGTTTGGATAGTAGAATGAGGCGGTGAATCATCAGGAGATCAGGACAGTTTCCACTGCATTTTTCTAGTCTTTTACGTAACGTCCAGCGTCATGTTCATCTTATGGAGACAGTTGAAGGAACCGTATCCATACACAGAAAGACTTTGAAAGGTCATCGAAGAACCATGATGACAAATTAAGATTAACATTTGCTCAGTACAGCGAAGCGTTATTAGAGAGAAAAAGCTTCACTGTTGTCTCCTAAATCTGAGGTGTCCACAAGAACCAAGTTTCAAGAATTACTGTTTCCAGGAAGCTACATGAGAGAGGAGTATTTGCAAAAAAAAAAAAAAAAAAAAAGAGCTGTTTTGGTGTAGAGAAAATCTACACTGATGCACGAATTTAGTCTTCAGCCATGCCCGCGGTAACCTTGTGGACATGATCGCGAACTCGTGGCCAGCGTTGTTTCCGTCGGGTCTTATGTTTGAACCCTGATACCACTGAAGACCTTCCGAGTAGTGAGGATGATGCTCGTTAAATCGTTCGAGGTCTCAAGTCTTCCCATCGGTGTCTTGTGGAAGCTTCGTGAAGGAAGTTCCAGCTCAGATCTGATCCACGTCACTTTTCATAATTTCCTTGGCCAATATCCCTCGTGTTGCTCCTAAATGTGACTTTAATAAAGTAATTAATTAAAAAACGAGACTCAACCAAACTGGTTATTCTCAATGTACTTTCTTTTGGGGGAAGCCAGTCCTCCAATATGTAAGGCAGAGACCTGTAAGGTATTAAAGGTCTTTACAGAGATGTGTTGGGATAAAATTTTGGAACTTCAAGTTCGTCTTTTTCAAGAGTGCAGTTGATCATGATATGATTTGATTTTCAGCAATGAAAACACTTATTTACACAGGGATAATCTGCTTAATGATTTTCTGAAGTGTGGATATTAGCAAAATGGTTTCGCCATCCAGGTGTTCAGACCTTGGCCCTATGGGACATTGTTGGGATGCTTTGGGGAAGACAATTTCAATTCCCCTTCTCCCTTCAAGAGTCATCCAAGATCTGAAGACAGTGCTTCTGGAAAAGTGTAACCAACTGTTGCAAGAGCTCATAAACTGTTTCATTCCTTACATGAGCTCACGTTGGGAAAAGTGTATAATTGTAATAGGGATCCAAGTTATAAATCTCTTTCAACAAGTCTTTATCTCTCTTTCTTTTCCTTTAAATCTATTTCATTTGTATATCATTATCTCTAATTCCCATCACTTCCTTTCTCTCATCACCTTATTAATCTAATCACATTTCATTTGGGTTGGGAATAAATTGTTATTTCTTTCAATTCAAATTATTATAAAGTCCCTAAGGTTAGTGAATAGAAAATCTCAATTTGCCCTACAGTGCTTGTGTATATGCATATCTAAATAAAAGTAGTTTTTAAATCTTATTTTTAAGGAATTTTAATTTTTTCTATTGAATTTAAAAACAACATATTATGCAATCTCTGATACGTTAATTTGTGATTATAATAAGGATATAATTTCTAACTACATTGAAAAATTTCGAAATTCTTTTAAACTGATACGAAAAGAACAAGAAAGAGTAACAAAAGAAATAACATCAATTTCGGCACCTGTAATAAAAGAAATTTTAATGAAACTTTTCAATTTAGTTCTGGATTATAGGTATTTCAATAATGAAGAAACTGGGCTATTTCAATTACGTTCTTTTGTTATTTTTAAAGCATTCTTATAGGTCTAACATTTAAGCAACCCATGCATATTATTTGTTGAGAAAACGTAAGCCCTCTAGTATGATTTTTGTGTCAATTATATTTATCTAATATTGTAAGAATTTGCATGCCACAGATCCCTTTACTCGTAATAATACTTGTGCTTTCAAAGGCATGCTTTTCTTTGTATTAATTTTAATTGAATCTTATTTTTTCTTTTATCATTAAAAATTCTTAATTAGATATTATAGAAATATTTGCATGTGTGTATGATATATTTACTTTCTCATTTCCTCGACCAAGGGAAAGTAGCTTAAAAAGATATATACACATTGGTTGCATGTAGAAAAAATAACATGCATGTTGTAATTTTCTTTAGTACTTGTAATTGTCTTAATAATAGTTACTTTACGATATGGCCCCTTCATTCCCCTCAAATTTTAAAATTCATTACATTTCTTAAAGAATATGGCTTATACACAACTTTTTGAGAAGCTATATATAATGAAGTAATTCAATTATTTATGGATTTTGAATTCCTTATATTTTTGTTTACTTGTGACAAAAAAAGCAATCAATTATAATCAACTAATTATATATATATATATATATATATATAATTATTTGATTTGTGTGTATTAATAACATTTTATAACTTTATACTCTAATTTCAAACCGTATATGATTAAATCATTGATAATAAAATGTTTTATGTGTTGTATTGTCTTAGCTATGAAAAGCTCCCTTTCTCCCTCTTTGCTTGGATTACTTTATATTTACTTGAAGTAAATATTTTAAAATATGAATTTGTTACACAGTTTTTATGTTTAAATATCTAATAAAGGACTATATATCTCAATGTATAGCAATTTACATAGAGATAGTCGCTAAATAGATAGTTCATATTTATACAAATTTTTAAACATATTTTGAAATTAATACAAGTTCAATTAATGACCAGGAAAGTACATCAAAAAAGCAATTTTAAATATGAATGATGAAAATATTGATTATTAAATGAATGTTGATGATGAAAATACATGTTAATTAAAATTTCTTGAAAATCTTTTAGTGTTACTTTCATTAAATCAAAAAGCTTTTTATAAATTGTCTCTTCAATATAATTCATTTTAAGGACATTTTTCTTGCTTTGATTTAATTCCCATTAACATGTAAGCTTCATTTTAATGTAAGTTTCTTAATTATCTGAAGCTACAGTAAAAATTGCGGAAACATTTAATTCTAGTTTAATTTAAAAAGTATCAACAAACTTTTTTTAAAAACTTTTTATTACTAATCTGATTAAAATGCGTGGGGAACAGTACTTACAGATATGTTCCCTATATATTTAGGAGATTAAATGAAAATGGTACCGTTGAAATAGATCATTCGTTTTAGTTTCTGAGCTCCAAAACCAGCTGTGTTTAGATAGAGTCGCGGATTCAAGTTTAGATTACACTTAAGACTATACAGCCGCAATAACCGAGTAGTCATCATCGTAAATAGCGATGTTTCAGTCGAACCGCGTGTTCGAGTCTTGACTCCGTCAAATTCCGTCGTGAAACGAGGCTAATAAGTCTATCAGGTCCCTAATTCTCATGTTGGCATGATGTGGAACTTAAGAGAGGAGGATGCTTTCTCAGAAATCATCTCATCGTTTGATCGGGGTTCAAAATTACGAAATCAATCGCCTAAAAGTCCATCGTGGTTCTGTCCATTATTCCGAATGTTATTTTTAAATACGATGTTAATAAGCAATCAATCAATTAATAATGATCTCTCGCATGGGAAAATGGGTACCATAGCGTGTTAAACTGAACAAAACTTCAAAGCTTCATGTGGTGTGGCATCTAAGTTAGTAGAGTGAGATACCAGCTTAGAGGTCGTTTTCGTTACAACACCATGACTCAAAATTGCGAAGTCTCTCCTCAAAAACCTTTATGCAGCTTTAAAAAATTGATTCCAACCAAACTAATTAAAAGGAATTTAAAGAATTCCTCCAGTTAATTCTTTTAATAATTCTGTTTGCAATATTTGTATATTCCTGACTGCTTTGCGTGCGTGAAAAATAACTGTATTTATTTACTGTTTTATTTCTTTTTTTATGATGAATTCTTGCCGTTTACTATTTAGTTGTTTTTATTCATTTTTCCAGTAATTCTTCACGCATCAAGACTAAATGTTATCTTTTCTACGCTAACAAATTGTAATTTATAAAGATGATGCATTTTTTACAGTCACATCTTCTAGGTTCATATTGAAAAGCTCAAATATTATATATGAAATATAATTATCCTTTAAAAAACCGAAGCACAATAGAGAGTTCAAAAAATACAAATACTTAATTACCGTTTTGCGTACAAATTTTCATTAGAGACTGTTATTTTTACTTCAGACACAAAATAGAAAAATGTTTCATTTCTATGCTAATTGAAGGTTAATTCCTCTGCACTTTTCAGTTGATGAGTCAGAGCTTTCCTCCAAGCACAAACCCTCGAGGTAACCCGGGAACTCCGGGCCAACCTGAAGAAGGGAAAGTGCCTAAGACCACCGAATACCGATCCCAGTTCATCGCCTGGCCGAGGCCTCCTGGAGAGAGCTCAACCGCCAGGAAGTCAGCATCCATGGGGCTCATAGCGCCTGTTAATAAGGATGCTGTTGGTAAGTACTACCCTCTCTGAAATTGATGAAAACGGAGAACATCAAATGAGTTTATTTACTGATGTTTTGCCATTATTTTTAAGATACGACTGACTACAACATATGTTACTGCAATTCAAAATGTTTTTTTCTAACGTGAAAAAACTTTTCTGATTTTTCTATAGATCTCAAATTAAATTGCCAGTAGTGTGTGGTGCTTAATGTCGTTAGTATTTTATTCTCAAATTATGTCTATAAGTATTTTTTAGTCTTTTTTATTATATCCTCATTTTAATCAAATATAATTATTACCCATGGGAAATCAGATTAACACTTATTTGTGAAAAGAAGATTGAAGAATCTTTTCTCGATTTTTTAGCCTTTATTTCAATTGGTTATAAATTTAGTAATTGATTATGCTAATTAATCAATTAACGTAACACTATCTTCAATCTGTAATAATAGATATAGTTATTGATGCATGAAAATGAACTTCACATTGCACAGATTTTGTGTGTGAGATTTTTATCGCACTCGTGGCAATGACTCCCTTTAAAAGGCAATATTTCATTATTTTTGTTTTAAATAATAGTTGTTGCTGATCATAAAGAATCCTAAATTGCATTTACTAATTTATAAAATGCTGTTTTCATATAAATATTAGATATTTTCTTTATGTGCAATATTTCTCTCTGAATTTTTTTGTTGAAAAATATAGTTTGTCATGGAATGCCATCAATTATTAGTTTTTTAGTTAATGAGAGTTTAAACTGATTAACATTAACTATTCCTACATTTTAGGATCTCTTTTTAATATCTTTTGTATATGCTGTATTAAAAGTAATATGCAACAATTTAGGGTAAAAATAAAAATAAGGCTTCAGAGTACAAATATAAATTTGTATACATAACTTTACTATTACTGAATGGATATGAAGATTGTTTTTTGCAGAATTGATTTTGATTTATGAAGAATAAATTTTAAAAAGCTTTATCAAATACAGACGTTATATTAGATATATAATATTTGTAAAGTTTTCAAACTGGCTTAACCTTTTCTAAAATAAAAAATGACGACTTCTAATCTATAAACATATTTCCTCTTTTTCCTCATGAAAATAAAGATTCCAATTGTGTATTTTGTAAATATGTGAATTATTCATTATTCTTTTCTCTCGAATTAAATCTTGTCAGAGAATAATTCTTACAACTCATTCAGCATGCTTGATCATGCGTTCGTTCGTCTTCTGCCGTATTTGAAGCGATTATATTAATACCAAAAGGTCTCGCTCAATGCCGCGATCTTAAAATAGACTGCGGTGAAAACTAAAACACAAACTAAATCAAACTCTGTCCGTCCAGACGAAAGGCCATTAGGCTTCTCCAAGAAGATAAAGAGCAAACCCCCACATAGGGAAATTCCGTTAAGATCTGGCTTATATTTTAGTTTCTTCGATCCAATGTTGCCTGGCAACCGAGCCTAAGCACCCGTTGATAATGCCGGCTGGATCATTTCTTTTTTCTCCCAAGTCTGGTCTGGAACAAGTTTACATTTTGAGCTTATTTCTGAAGAAACGAATGAAGAATTTAAATACAACTTTGAGATTTAGAAATTTAAAAAGTAGCAAGAGAAAATATCTCATAAATCATTCACCTTTTTCTTTCTTAATGTGCTTTATTTATAGTACAAAACTTTTTCCTTGAGTTGGGTGTCAGAAAATAATTTCTTACCACATAATTTATGAGAAATGATGTTAGTGATTAAAAACATTAAAAAGAGATGTAATGCTTTATAAGACTGAATAAAACTAGAAACTCTTTCTTTTCTCTTAAAAAACTGTAATTCAATTGTATAAAAGTTATTGTAAATTTAACTACGATATAAAAAAAATTGCATACTATAAATGTTACTTTTTGCTATTATTTTATTTATATAATAATTTCTAAAAATGTATGTGTAATTCAAATATGAAAAATACTGATAAAATCAATCTCAAGTTTAATTTATTTCCAATTGAAATATTTTACATTTAATATTAAGCAAAATTCATTTCTTTCGAATGATGTATTTTATTATGTAATTATTTCTTGAATTTCATTTTTTTTAATCAATACGAATCCAATATCTTTTCCAAATATTTTTTCTTTGGACACATTTTGCATTACTTCATCAGTAATTTATTTTAGCCATTCATTCTAAATTTCCCGAAAATGATATGACTTTTTAATGCATTCCAAAATAAATTTTAAAATGGTGTATACTGTTTAAAAAATGCTACGAAGAAATGATTTATGAGTTTTATACCCATATACTTAAGGTTTCAATGATAACTTAATGTGTCTAATGACAAATATTCACAATAAAATATATAAAAACAATGCATGAAAGTGAAAATAAGTTTTCTCTGAGCTGCAGATTCAATTTTAAGTCCATTTAACTTCTAATTATTTTTATAATTATTCTTTTTTACAGCAATGAAAAGAAAAAGGCTTTATTTTTTTAAATATTCCAATATCTTTCATTTCTAATTTTTTTTTTTTCAATTTAAGATCCAATCGAAATATACTCGATTTGACTCAAGGGGGGGGGAAAGAGAGAGAGAAAACTGAGTATTAATGTTTTGCAGCATTTTCCATGTCGAACATGCTAGCATGTCATTTACCCACTTTGAACTCGTCCGTAGAACTCTCTTCGGCTTGAATTCGTGTTCACAGGATGTGACACAATTAGTACAGAATGACAAATGAAGCCCTAAGTCACGCTGTTAAAGGTCAAAAACGAATTACATCGCTAACATTTTTATTTTATTTTTCATTCACTTAGAAAAACTATGCCATGCTCTAAGCATAGCGATGAAAGGAATGTTTAATGTTGATTTGAGATTAATCCAAAATAACTACATGTAATTCCTTAAAAATGTAAACAATTATCATAAAAACATTTCGTTACATATATATATTTAAACGAATATAATTATATATATATATATATACATATATGATCCTAAAAGTTATACACATAAAACTAGTAGGCGAAACAATCGCTAATGGACTTGATATTTACCGGACTTTAGGGAGAGATCTTTTGACAGGAAGTACTGTATCATTTACTGGACTTTCAGACTAGTTGTCACTCAGTTTTTTCAGCCGCTAGTTGGTCGATTTGGTAGATTAAGTTATTGATTACTTTCTAGATATATCGTAGCGTGACTTTTCCTAAAAGAGAGAGAATATTTTTTCTCCTATATTTATGTTTTAGAAGTAACAGTAACATTTCAATAATTTAGGCGAAAACTAATTCATAAATAAATGATGAAATTTTAATATTTAATTGTAAAAATTAAAATTTGTATTGAAATGTGTAACGATTTTTTTTAAGGTTTTTACTATAAAAATGTTTAATTCTATTATAGGGTTGTAACGCATAGCCATCATTTACTTCGGTTGACATCCCTGATACGTTAAATAGCATTGCTGCAACAATAAACTTACATTTTAGTGAAAAGACGTCAAAAAAATACTTAATTAATAAATATTGTAACTAATGTTCTCTCTTTTTGTTTACTTTTTTTCAACATGACTGAATCCTTGTTTAAAATTAAAATATTAAAAGTTTTGCTGACTATCTCACCTGTGTCGAGTGAGCTACTTCTCAAATACTAAAAGCTCGACGCTTGCTAAGACTTATTTTAACCAGAAACAACTTCTGATCGATTTTAATCGCAGAATATCGGCTACTGCAGATCACTCCAGTTTCTAATGTACAAGTATCTATCGAATACTCACTATCAACTGATTAACTTCACTTTCATATTTCGTTTATATAACATTATCCACAAATCCATTCGTTACGCTTCTTACCTTCATCTAATTTGCGTGGATCTTGTTTCACTTTGACTGAGTCGATGCTTTATTTTATACGATTCGAATTACTAGAAATCCACCTGGTTAGTGAAAAAAAAAAGAGCGAATAGGCCAACGTTACAGGGTTTTATCTGAAGAAATAAAATATAAAAAACTTTATACCGTAATAATTTAAACAAATTTTTTCAACGAAGCACGAAATATATTTTGGTCTCAATTCTGAAAATTAAGTTTTAACTCATGTGCCATTTTACAAATCATTTATAGGATTATCAATCATAGAATTCGAATCAATTATAGGATTCGAATAATATTTGTAACATAAACTATTTAGACCATTTTATTCAGTTTAAAAACTGTACTCTGTGAGAAGAAAATTAATTATAGAAGGTATATAAGTTAATTAATTCATTAACATTACAAATTGTTTCCCTTTGAATGGCTTTACGCTACATTATTAATGTACAACGTCAAAAGAATGGAACATTCTTCGTAAGTTTTATAATTCATATTGCAGATTAAGAAATTGCTATCAATGTTAATTGTTTAAAGGGAACTAAATAATGATGTTAAAAATTGATTAATTAACTTAATTAACATTGTTAATTAACTTTAAAACATTTTTTTTTTCATTGTGAAATCTGATTGTTTCGTATATATGATTTTGCATCTTGAAATTAGTTTAAACATCAAGTTTCTGACATTTCCACTTTAAATTCCTTGCATTATGGGGGCTTTAAAAATAGGTCCCCTATTGTTAAATGAATGTCTCAAACATTCCATAGTAAAAAACTTCTTTATTTACGAATTTTTTTGTACCAAATGATAGATATTTTCATCCAATTCCAAAAAATTTTAAAGGATTTTTTTAACTTATTTTGAAAAATATGAATTATTAAATAAGTTTACAAAAAAGTGAATTTTATCTTTTGAAAGTTTTAAATACTTGAATTAGTCATGTCAAAATACCTCTATGATCACACTTTCACGCAGTTCCCTCCAATAGTTCGGGAAATATTGTAGAACAAAGTTACAATTAAACATCATGGAGTCTTAAGGAGCTGTATATAAGTTTGTAATTTTAATTATACCTGGTGGTCCATAAGTTTCCTTACTTAGGGAAAAGTATAATGCATTTTTTAATGTTTCATGTATCCGAGAAATTTCATTTGACGAAAGAATTGAAATTATACTGATGGCTTGATCGAGAAGCTGTCGTATGGTTACAGTAAATTTTAACAAAAAACACGGAGTAAACATCACGTACGACTCTTCGGATAAACTTATTAACAAGTTTTAGGGAACTGAAAGTATTGCAGATCAACTACAGTATGCAAGGGCCGCCAATGAATGTACAACATTTATAATGCTTACAAGACTTACACAGAAAAAGATACACGACGATATCAGAAAAAAAAAAATTGTTAGCAGATAGAGTATCTTACGCACTTTTAAAACAAACAAATTGCACACGGCAAAGCATTTGAATGGAGGCTGACCAGAATAGACCCGGATGAAATTCTATGAACCGGCATTAACCAAAGTGAATGAGAATGCAAATTTTTTTTACTAAGATTTCGTTAGCTGATGAAGCAAATTTTTACGGCAATGGGGAAGTTAATCTGTGACGTTTGGCGATTCTCGATTTTCTCTTCAATACTCTTAAGGACTTTTTGGTAATTTGCATAAAATTACAACACCTTGCTAACCAAAAATGAAACGTAATGAGGTAAATTAGATGAAGTTTTGAAGTGTATTGAATTGAATTAAATATAGAGATGTAGAAGCGAAATAGAATTGAAAGAAAAGAGATGGTAGATAGAGGATAATGATAAGCTGATCGATATTTGAAAATTAGATATTTAAGTTAGAATCAATTCCAAGTTAAATTAATAAGAATTGGACCTGTTATAAACAAGAAACGTGTGGTACGGAACGCGTGATTGTTAAACAAAGACTTTATTATTTGAACATAATATAGGGTTAACTGAGTTAAGACGGATTCGAGAGAAAGCGATCTTGTATATTCTTTGATATATAATATACATTGTTGCCTTCCTCTTACGTCTCTTCAATTGGAGTTTTGAACTTATTGACTATTTAATTAGGCTTTAAAAGATTAAATAATGAAAGAAATATATCGCAAAGTAGCGAAAAACCACTTCTCCACTAATGTGGGATCCAGGACTTAAACATTAGACGACAACATAACCTAGAATTACTGTTTGTATAAACTGGCCTCTGTGTATCTAACTAAGACACTCACTCATAAATCACAACTAGTGATATACTGACTACGACGCACACGTTAAATAGATCCATCATCTCAACTAGAAATAGCCAATGATATCAATGAAAATTATCCAAGATCAACAGTCGCTAAAAGTATTGTCCAGAAAGTCTGCCTTCGTATTATCATTATGATACTGACTGGGGAATGTGCTGCAGCTCTCTTCGACAACGGCGACAGAAATAAAACCACCTTAATAACTGATCCGACAGGGAATTTCTAGCTGTCTTGGTTGTCTAAGGCGTCGAAAAATACCGGACGAGTTTTCTTCGGATTCAAAGATTGGAAGTTCGAATTACCCTTTTCACCAAGGTCAGCCAGCTTCAAAGCCAAGGAGTGAAAAACCATCTCCTAAAATGTTAAGAAGCATAATCTTTCCGCTGACTATTTAATTAGATCTTAAGATCGCTGTGGAGCTATAAATAATGAAGGAAATACGTCCCAAATCTACTAAATCTACGTTATTGGAGTATTGCTAACTCTAAATGGCCGAATCCAATGAAAAGGCAAAGTGCAGTAAATTAATGGTGTTGAGCGAAATAATTATAGGGTGACAGAATTATTGGATTAATTTTTGTCAGTGAAAATCTTAATGCCAAAAAGTATCTAAACATATTGCAAGAAGAAATTATCCCATCCTTGCTAAATGAGGAAAGTAATTATCCAGTTTACTGTCGGTAAGGAGTTCTACCTCATTATAGTCATTAAGTGCATCGGTATTTGGATCAGCAATTTTAGGATACTTGGATTGGTCGGCGTCGTCTTATTGAGTGGTCTCTCAGATCTTTCCCCTTTCGATTTCTATTTTTGGGAGCACTTTATGACCATGGTATATCAAGTAAAGATACAAGACATAAATCATCTCAGAGAACGTATTACCAACGCCTTCAAAATTTCAACTGTGCTAATGCTTGTGCACCAACATTGGGAAACCCGTATTAAAATGTGTTTTCGAAATAATGGTTATCATGCAGAGCATATATAATATAAATAAAAACGGTTGTCGAAAATAAAATGTTTATTTTTCCTATATATGGGAACTTATAACCCACCTTGTGGTCCATTTATCACGCTGTGTTAAGAAACGTAATATTATAAATCGTTTTTGTGTGAAATAACTTGTTTTATAGCCTTCTAACATTTTTTTCGGAATATCTCTTAAACTAATATTCGGATTCGAATGAAATATGGAATGATAGTTATGAACATAAACTATGTAAATCACCCTACACAATTTTCCGTAACAGAAAAATTATGTTTTAAAAATTAATTAATTAACCTTTAAATATCCTAAATTAATTCAATTTGACCCATTAGAAGCTATACCAATTTCATCCAACTGATATGAGAATTAAGTAAATATTGTGTTTCAAATAAAGTTCCATTTTTTTAATGAATGTACATTTTAATCCTGTCACAACTTGATTACTTGATATGATTCTTATTTCTTTTTATGTTACTTTTACCAACATAAACTTAGATAGTCATCGTATTTTTTACGGATAAAGCTTCAAATTCTGAACAAATATATTAATTTTCCAATTTCCATCACTTGAAATATAATTTTGTGCACTCTACGTTTTATTGAAGTTATTCGGAATGAGGTTTGATACTCAACTATCTCTTATACTGTGAACAGTTCGTTTATTTCAGAAACAGCGTTTATATTTTAATGAAATATTATTTATATATAAGTTTTCAATAAAGGTTACTTAAGAAAATAATATTTACACGAATTTAGATTCTTCATTGAATATATATTGTATAAATAAGAAATGTTTCTCATAAAAAGTCAAGCTGTCTAATTCCTCAATAACATAACTTGCTTTATTGTTTATATTTTTTTTATAATGTAGAATTGAAAAATTGTATTGTAGTTTTATTCTAAAAACTGAAAAATGTTTATGATCATCGCGTAAAATATTGTTTTGTTTATTATATTGGTAAAAAACAAGCACTTTTTTAACAGTAAGCAAATTCAGTTTGAGGATAGTCAATGAGTCGAATAATTTTTATTGTTCGTCATTATTTAGAAAACATCAGAATTTTCCTAAGATAAGCAAATAGCATGAAATTATTTCTCTAAAACTTAAATCAATGAAAAACTCGCAATACTAGCGAAAAAAATTACCTAAAAAATATACACAGATACGATAAAATACGGTTGAAAATGTACATTAGTTGTCGAATAATAACACATTATTCACGGCTTCTAAGCATGACCACGAGTTTTTACAATAACAATTTTTTTTCATATTCATTTTCATCTACGCTGACCTAAAAATAGAAATATCCGCGATTAGTGATACAGTAGTTGAAAGCGTGAAGATATTTTAAGCAATTTTATTAGTAGGATCCTCCTAATTGGCAAAAAAACAAAACCTGTAATATACAGAGAAAAAAATAACCCTCTTTTTCTACAACAATTAACTTTCATTTAAAGGAGAAAAAGAAATTTTTCCAGGAAGGAAATGAATCTCAATTTTCAAAATGAAGGGGGGGAAAGCAGTTCAAGCGCATTATACAGAGAAAAACAATGCATACATTTTCAATTCATAGTGAGATATGGGGGATAATCATTTATACATACTTCTACTGTTATTTCAACAATTAAGAATTTTTTATAAGGAAGTAGTTAATAAAAATTAGCTAAATCTGTATAAACTATTATTTAATATCAATAGCAATTTAACTTGTATAAAAAGGTGCCCTCATAAAATGACAATACATTACCGATAAAAAAAAATATTTTTGATTGTAAACCATTCCACACTGCTAGAAAAAGATTGCAAAAATTTGTAGGAGAGATTTATTTTATGCGAAATTTCAACGACGTGTAAGAATGGAGGAAAACTGCAAATGATGTAGATTTTGTTAAAATACAATCAACAATTCTTTGCAAATAAACATTACTTTTTTTGTGTGACCTTCTCAGAACCTAGATAACAAGCACGTTTACGTTTTTCAAAACCTATCATTCATTAACAGGTTATATAAAACGCAAAAATTTCGATCCATGCAAAAGTAGATCATAGAGAGAAGTTTCGTGCCGTGTTGTCCGTAATAGGTTGACAAATTTATTTGGAGCATATGAGTCTCACGAGAAACTTTTGAGACTGTACTTCGGCTTGATTTGCCCGAAACCGTATAAATTTGAATTTTAAAACATAGTGGTGTCTTAAAATAGAAAATTTTGCTTTGAGGTTTAAAAAAATGCTTAAAAATTGTTGAAAAATTATGTTTGGAATTCATTATCTAAGAATTTTTATAGGAAGAGAGTGTTTGCCCACCACAGGCGGTTTTTACTAAGGGGTAATTAAAGCGATCAGCCAATGGGTATACTACCAAAATTTTGCAACTAATGTCTTTACTTTCATCCAAAAAAGGTCTTGGATGTATTTTTTTACCCTTCTCCTCTCCCCTCTTAAATATTATTCTGAGATTTAAATTTCACTTTAAATTCAAGCGTAGACTAAATAAATAAAATAGTCAATTCTATCTGAATTATATATTTATTTAATCCTCTAATAATGGGGCAACGCTCTCCAACAGTTTACCTTCCTTCTCCGCTAGTACCAACAAGTTTTATAATCTATCAAAGAACTCTGTTACCGGAATAAAACGCAAGTACTTCTTGCAATTGCTCCAACAATGTTGAGTCCTAATCTCATCAAATCTGCTGTATACGCCATATTACATCCACGCACATCACACTAACATTCTTCTTATTATCATAATCTTAATTTTTTCAAATCAATTTTCTGTCGCTTTTATACGACTTGATTATACCTATTCACTTCAATCCCGAAATTTACTTTATTTCATCACGTTCCATTTGATTGGGAAGAAGCTGGAAACTTAATTATAAAATTAGATAAAAATTCCAGGTGTTAGAGAGAAGTATCTCGAATATCCCATGTTACAAGGTGGCATTTTATTAAAACCGAATAACACATGTCTATATGTTGCTAAAGTGTCTTTGCTATTTCCATAAGCTCATGACGTAAATACGATACTTTGACCGACATGTTTTCAAGATCTTATTATCTTGAAAACGTGTCGATCAACAACTAGACGCCTTTCAAATCCACTAGTAAATTAGCTCAAATTTGGAACATTATCTTACTCATATAGGGCATGATGTACTCCAAAAATACATAAAAACACACCAAAGCCTTCCGCGTCGCTTAGTAACTTTCATTGATGTTTAAGGGGGCCTACAAGTTGACGATATTTTTAATACTTTTCTCAGTGAAACGTGAAAAAAAAACTCATTTTAAATTTTAATTTATTTGACCATTTATCAACTTATCAGTATATTTGCTCATTATTTTGTGTGAACATTAGATCAGAGGCATCTCTTTTTCAAGGTGTTGCAATTTTTTTAACCGTTTATGTATTTCTATTTCTTTGTTTTATTGAATTTTTCAATTGCGTTACATTTGTTCTACATACATACTTTGACTATCCCATTTGCTTGCATTCTGTTCGAAGGGGCAAACAATTGCCCCTTCGAACAGAAGCATAATTGCAAACAATTATGCTTCTTTCTTTTGAAAAAATGTGAAATAAAATATATTGTCTCTTAATGTTTTTTGTCATCTACTCATTAATACAAAATCATTTAATTGTTATTCATTACTTACTTCTTAATGAAATTTTACTTGTTAATTTTATTATTTATTCATCAATACATCTTTTTCATTCGTACGAATTTTTAGATAAAAATGTCATTTTTTTTCAAGGTGTTGCATTTTTTCCCACTAGTGTATTTCTATTAGTTAACTTTAATGCTTTTTTTTTTTGAAATATGCTACACACACTTACTCTATGTGCAGAACAATTACAAATTAAACTAAATATCATTAACAGAAGGACAAAATAGTTAAATTTAATAGAAAATATTAAATTTAATTATTATGATGAAATACAATTTAATTCAGTCTATTATGTACAATGAAATATGTTGATTTTTTTTTCTTTCAAAACTTGAATTTCGATTAGCGTCCTTCGATTTGGATTTTCGGTCTCTTAAAAGGAAGTAATTGTTCTCAAGTTTTTTTTTCTGTTTGCTAATTACGAAAAACTTATATTTTTTTTATAAAATCCCTGCCCTACTTTTATCTTGGAAGAAGAAAAATTCGTAGTTTCTTTTGCAGCTTCATTTACACTTAGCTATGTCACACTCAAATCAATCAAGAATGAATCAGAATTGATTAAGTTAAGAAAAATAAAATCACTTTCAAAAGTGATAAGAAATTAGAAAATTTTAATACAGTCTTCAAAATATGCGAGTAGGTGATCATGAAATAATAATTGTGTATGTATATATATCACTGATAAAAAATACATTTTAATTTCCAGCTGCCTTTGAGCACGATCGAGGTCAATTCTATTGAGATCACACGGATCAAAAATATCCAGCGTTTTGCGAGATAAACTTAATCATTCGTGAATTCTCACGTTTTTAAAATTCGTGACAAAAATATATTGAGCATTAAGATTTTTGTTTGTTTTGTACTATCATCCGGCACAGCCGCCCTAAATTTTTAGTCTGGACTGAACTCAAAATATCTTTAATTTTTCCGTGTATTTTCCAAAATAATTTCCCGTTATGTATTTCCCCCGTTTTGAGATTTCCTCTAAGCTTATAAGTAAAAGTGATGAAAACTCTTGAAGTAAGATTAATAGTATTTCTCTTCGCCATTGTAAAAGTACAAAAATAGGAATGAATTGAATCTTTAACTTATGTGAGTGCGAGTGAATTCTTTTTTTTAAACTATTTTGAGTCGATTTCATTAGAGAAATACAAAATTTCTTGGAAAATAATCACATTTTCTCTTTTATTATTTGTGTGTTTATTTGAATCTACGTAAGATAAGTTTCCTTTGTCTGATTTTAAACAATCACAGCTTGTGAAAATACGTTATCTCTAAATAAAAACGAGAAGGATGTTTACGTACAAAGGAGTGCCAAATAATTCCTGGAATAACGCTAATTTGACAGAGCTTGTGTAGTACTAAATTTTCCCGCTTGAGGTGTGATCCCCAGCTTGGCGAGTATAGTACTGCCTAGAGTAGGGGCCATCAAACTTTTTGATCATCGACCCCTAAGAAATTTGAAATTCTCTTATAGACTCTCCATAAAGAATGATAGGAAAATAAAATAAAATTATGTTTCTTAAATTATTTAATTTATTAAAGAAACCGTTAAGTTCTTTTTCTCTTTTGATTTTGACAAAATCGAATATTTACATAAATCAATGAGAAGGATGTGCTTGATGACTCTTGGCTAGATTAGCAATATCTGGTTCAAAATTTATTAATTTCAATCTTACCTCGCCTCGGAACTCCATATTCCATTTATTTCCCTTCTTTGTTAAAACAGAATTGACATGACTGAAGCCAGATTCAACCATACATGAGCTTGAGAATGCATTAAAAAGGCAAATGCCGTATTACAAGTTTTGGTTCTTATTTTTTTGCGTAATTTTTATATTCGCACAAAATTTACTCACAGTTAGATTATTGAAAAGCATCTTTGCTTCAAGTTCAACTAATAATTTAATGACTTCATCTTGCAAATGACTGTCGTTATTTTCAACTTGAGCAGAAAGTGGCGCGATAGTCCATTCTGGATATCTATACTTTCAATATCTTCAAAGCGTAATTTAAAATCACCCCTAAATTTTTGGAGATGATTTATATGTATTTCCAATCCTACGTAGGTTATATCCAATTGTCGTAAATTTCAAAAGTATTGAAAATCTTTGCATAACAATGAAGACTTAAACAAGTTTAATTTAACTTGAATGTTTAAAATAATTGTTCGTGCTTGAATTAATGTGGTATATTTTCCTTGGTGAAATGTTTGAATATCATTGAACTTTGCAAATACATAGGTAAAATAAAAAATATTGTTTTTATTTCCTTGCAATTCATCACTTAATCCTGGATTAATTTCAATACGAAATTCTGTAATTGTTTAAGCAATTCAACACGTTTTTGTAAATATGCGCCTCTTGACAACTATCGTATTTCGGTGTGTCATTATAATTGGTTTGATAGTTCATCATTTTCTTCGCAAATCTTATCAAACTGTCGTGATTTAAAAGGTTGTGCCCTAATTGGGCCATCTTGTAACAAAATGGGGCAAGAATCATTTCTTACAAGTCTGAGAATGAGAACTAATAACGAGACACGCATACTTTAAACGACAACAAAAAAAAAGAAATAATTATTTTGAAAAATGTGCAGGAACGAGAAATTATAAATAAACTATAATCTATAATAAAAACTTTACTCTCTACATTGTAATTATAAATTGCATTCCAAACGAAAATTGTACATACTGCTTGCTGTCAATAAATTTGCTACTGAATAGGTTTGGTATTCATTCATCGACCCCTAATGGATCCTCTTGATAGAATTGACCCTTAATTATTCTATATCGATCCCCGAGGGTCCATTCGACCACTCTGCAGACTCCTGGCCAAGAGTATCACCGTGAAGGTTTTATCTGCCTATAGTGAATTTTTTCGCTGCAGTTGTTTTTTTGCTCTCTACTCATCCCCCCCACACACACCAAAGATGGCGCAATGCGCGGCTGGCTGGGACATTATGTTTCCTGCTCAAGAAAAACTGCAGAAACTATTGTGATGTTGAAAACCTTTTACTAGAAAGATGCTTTGGGAAAAACTCGAGTGAACGAGGGGTTTTCTCGTTTTAAAAATGGCAACGTGTCAATTGATGGTAAACCTCGTTCTAGACATACATCAACTGCTCGAACAGACGCAAATGTCAAGAAAACATGAGGAATTGCACTTGAAGACCAACGACGGACTATTGAACATTTGGGGGAGTTCAATGGATTATCTTGGAACTGAGTTTGGCGAATTTTAACGGAAGTTTTGGGAATGAGAAGAATCACTGTCTCTGATTTTGACTGACCGGAAAAAAAGAGTATCTCAGTGTGCCAGCTTTGGTGCGAAAATGGCATCAGGAAAGTAAAGTGAGGGGCCTCACTCACCTTACTTACCTGACCTAGCTCCGGATGATTTCTTCTGGTTTCCGAGCATGAAAAGACAGTAATTAGACGGCGTAGAAAGAAGCGCTGTCTGCTATCACTGCAGATGAGTATCAAAATTGCTTCCACAATATGATATTACTAATTAAGGACATGTATTAAGATTAATGGAGAATACTCTGAAATTTATTAGTTTATTTTGTAAAATAAGTGAAATACATAGCTTTTAAAAATAATTCGGGTCTCTTTTGGGTATCCTCTTGCCCTGTAAAAGTACAATTTTATGTCTTCCTTTTTCACAATTGGAAGATTCCCTTTAAATGTAGAGAATGCCAAAAATTGAAAATTTATTTTTGGAAACTGCTCCTGTAGAATTTTGAAAGCACGCCTTCCAAACAAAAATACAAGAATTGTATGCATAAGTAATCATGAATGAAATACTGAATTGTATATGAAACGAAAAATATGGACGGCGACGTAGTTCCGGGAGTGAAGGAGAATATTAAATGACGCTTAAAGGTGGAAGAGAGCTTATTTTCGAAAAGGAGCCCTTGTTCTGAATTTCGCATTACATTTTAGCGCGTAACATTTCGATAGCACTTCTTACAAATTGCTTAATTTCAAAGTTCACTTCCACTTATAGAGGTTTTGCAATTCACATTAAAATAAAACTGTCAAGAAGAATTTTTAAGCCGCCCGTCAAATCTCGAGACATCGATATAATTATATTTCATCCATGAGTAACAGCTTGGAAAAGAATGATGGATTAAAAATTCTTTGGGTGACTTAAACAACCTGCAGGCTTATTCCATATTATATATATCTTTTTTCCTATTACCCTTATCTCGATAAGAAAAAAAAAATCAAAAACACTTTTTTTTTTGCATTTCATACATTTTACTTCACGAGGAATCTATAGCTAAGCTATTCAAGTTTCTATTATATTATTATTACACAGATAATTTTTGCTTAGGGTTTAAATTAAAAGTTGTTTAAATAACACATCGAACTGTATTCATAAGTTTGATACAATCTAAAGGGAACTCAAAATCAGTTAATAAAGCAAGTGATAATTTTTTTACTAATTCATCTCAATAGTTCAAAACAGACTTTCTTTTTATTAATCTATTTTCTTTATTTTTTAGGAATTTTACATATTTAGTTCACGGACACACTGGTTAAATTATCAATTACAAAATTGTTCGAATAGTAATAAAAAATGAAATTTTATAAGTAATTTCAAAGTGCCCTGATTCTATTCCAATGATAAGGTTGAAGTCAAATCAATAAAATCGTTTTCAACTATTTTTTAAGCAAATATCCGCGAAAGACCCGTTTTTCCACTGATAATGTCCGAAAACAAGCGAACATGTTGCGATTAAGGTTGTTCAACTTGTTCTAACAATACTTATTTTCTGAACCGAACAAATTGCCAACATTTAATATACAACCTTTTATCCTTGTTGGTTGAACACGCGGAAGAGTTTTCGATGTTTTTGGTTTTCATCGGGTTCATGCCTCGAAGCAGTTGAAAGAAAAAAAAATAGTGTTTTGACGCTTGGCTGCAAGGATGATACATCTCTCTACTTACGGAAGATTGATGAAGCGGATATGATATTCTACTGTTGATTCATCTAAGCAATTTTGGAAGCAATTGAAATATTTGCAAAATTATTAATTATTATTATTACTTCATTACTTTAATGTCCTTGATTTCAGCAAATTATTGTGATGTAATGTATATTCAAAAATATAACTGTAGTATTTTGATAAAAAAAAAAACTTGTATTTTTGTTTTTGGTGGTGTTGATTTGGCTATCATTGAAAAAATATTTATTTCAGTCGTGCTTCCTGAAAAAACAAAACATGTGTCACAGGTTTTATTTTTAAGATTATGAAAATAAACATTCTGAATTTTAAAGCTCATATCAGTTTGAAAATGAGCGATTTATATATTTTTATTCAAATATTTGGACTCAGGAATATTGTAGGAATTCAAGATAATAGTCACCTATTTGATTACCCAGATATCAAAACACAAACATAGATTCAAACCAGTTTCAATCATTAGACAAAAAATATGAAATTGAAATTAAATCATGAAATTTTTTTCAATTTAACACAGCAATAATATTTAAATACCTTTTAATATTTACAGCCGATCGTTTCCATTCTCCGATTTACGGCTCTAGGGGATTTACCTTCTTTATGTAGATAATGGTATCATGACCTCGAGGCACCCTAGGGGTCTTTTTCTTTTCTATGGGGTTTACTGTCCTTGGCAAACACTAATGTCGGGCCCTAGGGATCTTTTTCTGTTTTCGACCCTCTTCCTTGTCAACCACTTACTATCTTCTTTTCTCGTTTTTCAAACGTCAAGACCACCTCGTTTACACCTTGTTTGGTGCAGCATAGCCACATATGGCTCTTGAACCATTAAACTCCACCATAATTTACTCACACACTCATTTGTAATTTACAAATAGGTGTCTGCTGTAGAGATAAAAAAAAAGTCTTCTGCATCTTATTTCAAGAATAATTTTCATCACATTCTTAAGACTGCGAATATATGCATAATTAATGTACTACTTTTACATTTCAGTATTTGGTTTGATTCGGCATCAAAATATCGTTTTGTATATATATGTCGTTTCTAGATAATACCACAATAACCGAGTGGTTATAGTAGCGAAGTCATGGCCGCCGTTGTTTCAATGGAGTCAAAACCCTGATTCCACTAAGGACCCGTTGTTGTAAAGGAGCTGACATATGTTCAATCGGTCAGGGCTCAAAGCCCTGTTATTGGGACAGGTTGGAAATTAGTAGAATGTGGTGCCAGTTTAAGTGTCGTCCTCGCTTCACTCGACCATGGTTCAAAAGTACGAGATCTGTCTACAGTCGCCCTCGTGTTTTTTCTAAGTGTGCCGTTAATAAAAAAAATTAATCAATTAGTTTTAGTGATCCACTTCATATAATATCTCCCACATTAATTTGTCACATAATTAAATGCCCGTCACTGATATTTTTTAAGAAATGTTGCATGGAATATTTTTAAATAAATTTGAAAGGAGAGAGTATAAGTATTGCTACTACTGCTTGGACACATCGTTTAGCATGTTAAATTGAATTTTAATCTTCCATGGCATTTCAATATTTTCTTGATGTTAAATATCTTATTATATAAATATCACAAAATAAACCTCTGAAATTCTCTGAATTTTAAGATTATTATTAAGCTGCTTATCAAAGCTAACTCCCGAATCGTGAAGAAACACCAGGAAGAGAAAATTTAATTTAGATTTTCAAAGAAAGAAATCAAAAGGTTTTTTTTTAAAAAGGGAGGAGCATTAATATTTTTTCTTTGGTCAAAGATACCTCTGTGAAATCATATTGTACTTAATAGACAATGAGTATAATGTGTTTGACAGTATGAATGGGTATCGAACATATCTTAAAGCTAAAGAGAGCTGAAATATGCATATATAAGATTTCAGCTGTTTTTAGAGAAAAACTTGATTGCTTCTGAAATAGTTTGAGCATGACAAGTATTCTCTGAGCTAACGTAATTGCCTCTGAACTCATAGAAGTTATAAAAACATAAATATAACAAAACTTTTTAATTTTATATTGTACTGTATTTTAATGCTTTTTAATTTTTTTTTAATTTACAATCTTATTATTCTAAGTTCTCCAAGCTACTTAAATTGCGAAGTTAATATTCTTCCGCCCCCCAAGTTATTTAAATTGCTAAGTTCATAATTCATATTCAAGAGTTGATTCGTATGAGCAATGCAATAAAATATTTATTCATAAAGAAAAACTATAACAGGTGTTCCGTATCTCTAGATTAAGGGTTTTTTTAAGAAAATTTTGGAAATATATCTTATTGTTTACAAATAAATGTAACTATCTTTATTTATTTCTCATAAAAAAAATTGAATTTCCTTGAAATTTAAAAGTTATATTTCAGAATTTCTTAATTTCGCTTATATTTATCAATCATTTATTATATCACTTGTGCATCAATCATTTATAATATCACTTGTATTAATTAATCAAAATGTGTTATCACTTCCATTTATATCACATATGTAACACATGATGTTGTAAAAAGTTTTTTTAATGTGAGAAATTTTTTTTCAGATGGTGAAGCTCCATCCGGCGAATTGTGGAATGCTGTGCCAAGCGAAAATGATGATGAAGATGCAGCATTGGATGCTGTCAAAAGGTAACATTTTGTTTAGTGTTAAGGTTGCACATGGTTCTTCAGTGCAGCATATTTCAGCGCAGTGTCTTAAACGGGTCGGTTATTAGTAACTGTACCAACTTCAGTCCTAAAATACTTTCTAATTACCATTTGCCTTGAAACTTCAATATTTTCTGTCGAGAATTGATTAATTGTAATATTTCTTGTTGGGCAATTTACCAGATACTCTTGATTCTTTTTTCTTT
>BMAW01026187.1:166904-195185 GCA_019974015.1 Nephila pilipes
GTTGCATTGCTAACACTATTAACTAGTAATTAATAAAACAATCATGTTTAACATATTTCTGTAAAGTTTATATTCCCATTATATGAGCCATATTCACTCATCATATGATATAAACGTTTTTAAAAAAACAAAAAAATAAATAAATAAAAAAGAACGAATTTTTTTTTTACTCTACTTAAAGTTTCATTTAAGCACAAAACATTCTCTATAGCAACCTATAATTTGTTTTTATGAACAACGAGGAACTTAAGATATTCTAGAAAAATATTTAAGCAGATGTAAAGCAAGTATAAACCTGTTTGTTAAGCAAACTATAATTGAGTTTATATCTTCTAAGATATAATTTTTTTATAAATTTACGTACATAAATTTAAAATATCTTTGTCACCTTTTTTTATAATAATGTTTTTTGAATTTAGCATGTATTCTCATTATAATAATTATATCCAAAAAATTTATAAGTAAAATTGCTCTTTATATCAGGAAGTTTCTTAATAAATATTATTAAAATTTCGAAAAATGAATAGCGTGATATAGAGAGAATCATATAAATCATATTTCATAAAAAAAAGAGCTTAAAATGAAAAGCTAAATGAAATTTTAATTTGGGATAGCCTCTTTTTCCATTTTTATTTTAGTTTCCAGTTTAAAAAAAAAAGAAAAAACTTATTAGCAACACCTTTATCAATTTTGAATGACGTACACTCGTAATACAACCTGGACGAGTCGTTTTGATATTTATTGGGTATCAATTATTGTAAACGTTTTAATATATTCAATTTTGAAAGTTTTACATTATCGGTAAAATTTCCAACACATGTTTTCTGTGTTATCGTGTTTTCTTGTAAATCAAGCATTAACTGATTTCTTCAGAGCATCTTGTTTTCCAGTGAAACTTTTACTGACCTATCGACTGAAATCATAAGAACGTTTGATTAATGCGCAGAAACGATTAAATTTTTGTTTTAGTGTACAATATATAACTTGAAAGATAACAAAAAATAATTTTATTGAAAATTTAATTGAAAAATATGTAAAGAAATGAAAATTTACTTCATGTTATGAAGAAAAAAATTTCTCAATGACCAATTTCATATATATAAAAAAAAGAGAAGGATATTTAGTAAAAAAAAAATAATTTACTATAAGTATTTAGTTAATAATTTAATACTTTAATTTATTCTTCATTTTACAAAAAGTTTAGTTTCAGCTGTAATATTTAATTTCAGCCATCATATTCATACCAATCTAATTTTTAAGAAATATATTAGATATACATTTTCAATAGTACATCACTTGTTTATTAACATTCCTGTGAATTAAACTTAAAGAATGTTTATGACAATTTAATGAATGAAGTGAAGAGAAAAATATTTCTAATAAATGTTCTATTTTCTCCTTCAATCCCAGAATTGTTTTTTTACCTTAGTATTACTTCCACCTGCATGAATGGAAATACATTTTATATGTTTTATGTGGTATTTTATACGTGTCTCCTCTTTCCTTAGCACCTCTAATCAATAATTCCCTTTACTCTAGCGTATCGTCGATACTTTGAGATAAAATTGTTAAGCATATTTTGTGTGCAAAAGCCCTTACTTTAGATGTTTAGCAGATTCAAAAAATGCATTTTGGGTATGCAACAATGTTATTTTTAAAAAGAATGTCTCATTATATATATGTGTGTGTTGTGTAGTTATTATAAATGTTAATTCCATTGCGTATGATTTTTTTCCCTTCTATAATAGTTCATATAATATTTTTTTAAAAAAAGGTTTATTTTTATTATATTTTGTAGAATTTTTTAAGTAATTTACATAAATTAATCATTACATATATGTATTTATATGCAATCAATTCAATTGTAAAGCAATATATAAAAGTAATTTTACTGTTAGTAGGTTTATAATTTTAATCTAATCCAATTTAAATAAGAGGAAAAAAGCTTACAGTGCATGTAAAACCCTTTAATATTATTACTATATCAAAAACATAGATATTTAAATAATTTTCCCTTCAAACCAAGTGAATTTCCTAGGGTAATTCATTTGTAAATTAAAACTCACTTTCGATTACAAAACAGAATACTTATAACTGTCTACTAATATTTATTTTAAAGATTTAATTTGTACTTCCTTCTTTTGCATTAGAAAAATTACTCATAATTGTCAACTAATATTTTAAGAAATTGTTACAAAGCTAAATCGAACCAAACGAGCCATCAGTCTTAATTCTCTTCAGAGTGCTGATGAATTCGAATCGATTTGGAATGCGTCTCATGCTTTTGTTTTCAGATACCCGATGAAGATTCCCGACCCCAAACTAAAAAGACGAAGGTGACAGCAGGAAAGGAGGAAAAAACAGCCGGTAAGATAAAACTCCTACAGACAAAGAAAAGCACTCAACCCTTCTTGAAAATCAGGAAACATTTGTCAATGAACAATTAACATATTACTACAATGCAGTTTACGTTCAATAATATGGAATGGAGCCTCTTTTTTTTTTTTTTTTTTTTTTTTTTTTTTTTTTTTTTGGTCAAATTTTTTCAGGATATTATTCAGAAATATTTTAATAACTATAAGTGAATTAAATTCATTTGAAAAAAGAAAGAAATGATTATCTTTGATTTAAAGAGGTTTTTTGATTTTTGTTTAAATTAATGTAAGAAATTCAATGTTTTTATATTCTAAAATATTGATCAAATAATTTCTTCAAAAAATTTAAATTCTGAACGTAGTTATATTTCAAACATATTCTTTACTACAAAAACTAAATCGAACTAAACAGTTACATAAGACTTACCTCTCCTTTTATGTATTATGTTGAAAACCCATTCTTTTAAAGGACGCATTACAGATAAATATTGCAATGAATATTTTATAACTAAAATTTTGCTAAGACAATAAATTATCATGTTAAAATCTAGATTTAATTGACCTGGTTATTTAAAAAAATAAATAAATAATTTTGCTACAGTGATGTAAATTCTTAGTGTTGGATTATGTTTATACGTAAGAGTTGGTTGTTCATTTTGGAGGAAATGTGCTTTGAAAGCGCAATTTCTGCACTGTATTAGTGACGTTGGCTATTAGCCATTTTCTTCAACCCCCGAACTTTATAGGAATTTGAATTGCGTAAAATTTCACTCCCTCTTAAGCGAATCTTAGTTAAATCACCAAATACACTGGCTGGTTCAGAGTGCGAAGTGATTGAATTAGAATGGAATTATTTGGCAAGCTAAGACTTTATTAGTTGATCTTAACGTAGAATTGCTATTTATGAGATTCGAGCATGAGCGATCTTATCTATCTCTACAGTGTTATTAATAAAGTATTTTTTTGTTTTAACATAACTCTCTAATTGAATCTAATAATTACTGACCGCACATAGAATGATGGTAAAATTAAATAATGAAGAACGAACGTCACACATTCATTCGATGCCTCGGAGGCTTTCAAAATATTTTTTTTTTTTTGCAACATTGAGGAAATCAAAAGAAAATAATTAAAATGAGTAGCCACCAACGTTTGATAGTAGAATGAGGTGAATCATCAGGAGATCAGACAGTTTTACTGCATTTTTCAGTCTTTACGTAACGTCCAGTCATATGTTCATCTTATGGAGACAGTTGAAGGAACCGTATCATACACAGAAAAGACTTTGAAAGGTCATCGAAGAACCATGATGACAAATTAATAATATTTGCTCAGTACAGCGAAGGTTATAGAGAGAAAGCTTCACTGTTGTCTTAAATCTGAGGTGTCCACAAGAATCAAGTTTCAAGAATTACTGTTTCCAGGAAGCTACACATGAGAGGAGTATTTGCAAAAAAAAAAAAAAAAAAGAGCTGTTTTGGTGTAGAGAAAATCTACACTGATGCACGAATTTAGTCTTCAGCCATGCCCGCGGTAACCTTTGTGGGATTACGATCGCGAACTCACAAGAGCCTCCGTCGGGTCTTATGTTTGAACCCCGATACCACTTGAAGACCGAGTAGTGAGGATGATGCTCACAAATCGTTCGAGCCCAAGTCTTCTCCCATCGGTGTCTTGTGGAAGCTTCGGGTGAAGGAAGTTCCAGCTCAGATCTGATCCACGTCACTTTTCATACTTCTGGCCAATATCCCTCGTGCTGTTCCTAAAATGTGACTTTAATAAAGTACTAATTAAAAAACGACTCAACCAAACTGGTTATTCTCACGTACTTTGGGGGGTCCTCCAATATGTAAGGCAGAGACCTGTAAGTACAGCTGTCTTTACAGAGACGTGTTGGGATAAAATTTTGGAACTTCAAGTCTGCTTAAGAGTGCAGTTGATCATGATATGATTTGATTTTTCAGCAATGAAAACACTTTATTTACTAGGATAATCTGCTTAATGATTTTCTGTGGATATTAGCAAAATGGTTTCAGCTATCCAGGTGTTCAGGACCTGGCCCTAAGGGACATTGTTGGATGCTTTGGGGAAGATTAAATTCTTCCCTTCAAGAGTCATCCAAGATCTGAAGACAGTGCTTGAAAAGTGTAACCAACTGTTGCAAGAGCTCATAAACTGTTTCATTCCTCGAGCTCACGTTGGGAAAAGTGTATAATTGTAATAGGGGATCCAAGTTATAAATCTCTCAACAAGTCTTATCTCTTCTTTTCCTTTAAATCTATTTCATTTGTATATCATTATCTCTAATTCCCATCACTTCCTTTCTCATCACCTTATTAATCTAATCACATTTCATTTGCTAGTCAAATTGTTATTTCTTTCAATTCAAATTATTATAAAGTCCCTCAAGGTTACAGGAATAGAATCTCAATTTGTTCTACAGTGTTTGTGTATGCATATCTTAAATAAAAAGTAGTTTTAAATCTTATTTTTTAGAATTTAATTTTTTTCTATTGAATGAAAACAACATATTATGCACTTCTGATGTTAATTTGTGATTATAATAAGGATATAATTTAACTACATTGAAAAATTTCGAAATTCTTTTTAAACTGATACGAAAAAGAACAAGAAAGAGTAACAAAAGAAATAACACTTCGGCACCTGTAATAAAAGAAATTTTATCGAAACTCTTCAATTTAGTTCTTGACAGGTGGTCATCAAATGAAGAAACTGGGCTATTCAATTATTGTCTTGTTATTTTAGTTAATTCCTTATAGGTCTAACATTTACAACCCATGCATATTATTTGGTTGAGAAAAACGTAAGCCCTCTAGTATGATTTTGTGTCAATTATATTTATCTTAATATTGTAAGAATTTGCATGCCACAGATCCCTTACTGTAATACTTGTGTTTCAAAGGCATGTTTTTCTTGTATTAATCTTAATTGAATTTCTATTTTTTTCTTTTATCATTAAAAAATTCTTTTTAATTAGATATTATAGAAATATTTGCATGTGTATGATATATTTACTTTCTTACTGACCAAGGGAAAGTAGCTTTAAAAAAAAGATATATACACATTGGTTGCATGTAGAAAAAAATAACATGCATGTTGTAATTTTCTTTGTAGTACTTGTAAATTGTCTTAATACGCTACTTTACGATATGGCCCCTTCATCTCCAAATTTTAAAATCATTACATTTCTTAAAGAATATGGTTTATACACAACTTTTTGAGAAGCTATATATAATGAAGTAATCAATTATTTATGGATTTTAGTTCCTTATATTTTGTTTGTGACAAAAAAAGTATCAATTATAATCAACTAATTATATATATATATATATATATATAATTATTTGATTTAGGTATTAATAACATTTTATAACTTTATACTCTAATTTCAAAACCGTATATGATTAAATCATTGATAATAAAATGTTTTATGTGTGTTGTATTGTCTTAGCTATGAAAAAGCCTCCCCTTTCTCCCTTGTTGATTACTTTATATTTGCTTCTGAAGTAAATATTTTAAAATATGAATTTTAGCCATAATAAAGTTTCATGTTTAAACATTCATCAAAGGACTATATATCTCAATGTATAAATTTACATAGAGATAGTCAGCTAAATAGATAGTTCATATTTATACAAATTTTGCAAACATATTTGAAATTAATACAAGTTCAATTAATGACCAGGAAAGTACATCAAAAAAAAGCAATTTTAAATATGAATGATGAAAATATTGATTATTAAATGAATGCTGATGATGAAAATACATGTTAATTAAAATTTCTTGAAAATCTTTTAGTGTTACTTTCATTAAATCAAAAGCTTTTATAAATTGTCTCTTCAATATAATCATTTTGCTAGACATTTTTCTGTTTGATTTAATTCCATTAACATGTAAGTCATTTTAATGTAAGTTTCTTTAATTATCTGAAGCTACAGTAAAAATTGCGGAAAACATTTAATTTAGTTTAATTTAAAAAAAGTATCAACAAACTTAAAAACTTTTATTACTAATCTGATTGTGTAATGCGTGGGGAAACAGTACTTCTGCTAAGATGTTCTCATATTTAGGGAGATTAAAATGAAAATGGTACCAAGAAATAGACTGTTTTAGTTTCTGAGCTCCAAAAAAAACCAGCTGTGTTTAGATAGAGTCGCGGATTCAAGTTAGATTACACTTAAGACTATACAGCCGCACAACTGAGTAGTCATCGTAAATAGCGATGTTTCAGTCGAACCGCGTGTTCGAGTCTTGACTCCGTCAAATCTTCCGTCGTGAAACGAGCTAATAAGTCTATCAGGTCCCACTCTCATGTTGGTACGATGTGGAACTTAAGAGAGGAGGATGCTTTTCAGAAATCATCTCATCGTTTGATCGGGGTTCAAAATTACGAAATCAACGCCTAAAAGTCCATCGTGGTTCTGTCCATTATTCAATGTTATTTTTTAAATACGATGTTAATAAGCACCAATCAATTAATAATGGACTTCTCGCATGGGAAAATGGGTACCATAGCGTGTTAAACTGAACAAAACTTCAAAGCTTCATGGTGGCATCTACAGAGTGAGATACCAGCTTAGAGGTCGTTTTCGTTACAACACCATGACTCAAAAAAATTGCGAAGTTCTCCTCAAAAAACCTTTATGCAGCTTTTAAAAAAATTGATTCCAACCAAACTAATTAAAGTGAATTTAAAGAATTCCAGTTAATTTCTTTTTAATAATTTGCTCTGTAATATTTGTATATTCCTGACTGTTATGTGCGTGAAAATAACCGTATTTACTTGTTTTATTTCTTTTTTTATGATGAATTTGCCGTTTATTTCATTTAGTTGTTTTATTCATTTTTCCAGTAATCTTCACGCATCAAGACTAAATGTTATCTTTCTACGTGCCAACAAATTGTAATTTATAAAGATGATGCATTTTTACAGTCACATCTTCTAGGTTCATATTGAAAAAAAGCTCAAATATTATATATGAAATATAATTATCCTTTAAAAAACCGGAAGCACAATAGAGAGTTCAAAAATACAAATACTTAATTACCGTTTATGTACAAATTTTCATTAGAGACTGTTATTTTACTTCAGACACAAAATAGAAAATGTTTCATTTCTATGCTAATTGAAGGTTAATTCTCTGCACTTTTCAGTTGATGAGTCAGAGTTTCCTCCACAAAACTCCTCGAGGTAACCCGGGAACCTGGCCAACCTGAAGAAGGAAAGTGCCTAAGACCACCGAATACCGATCCTTAGCTCACGTTCGGCCGAGGCTCCTTGCTGGAGAGAGCTCAACTGCTGAAGTCAGTATCCATGGGGCTCATAGCGCCTGTTAATAAGGGATGCTGTTGGTAAGTACTACCTCTCTGAATTGATGAAAAACGAGAACATCAAATGAGTTTATTTACTGATGTTTTGCCATTATTTTTAAGATACGACGACTACAAATATAAACATTGCATTCAAATGTTTTTTTCTAACGAAAAAACTTTCTTGATTTTTCTATAGATCTCAAATTAAATTGCCAGTAGTGTGTGGTGCTTAATGTCGTTATTAGTATTTTATTCTCAAATTATGTCTATAAGTATTTTTAGTCTTTTTATTATATCTCATTTTAATCAAATATAATTGCCACCATATGGGAAATCGATTAACACTTATTTGTGAAAAGAAGATTGAAGAATCTTTTCTCGATTTTTGTACTTATTTCAATTGGTTATAAATTTAGTAATTGATTATGCTAATCAATTAACGTAACATCTTCAATCTGTAATAAATAGATATAGTTATTGATGCATGAAATGAACTCACATTGCCAGATTTTGTGTGTGAGATTTTTATCGTAACGGCAATGACTCCTTTTAAAAGGCAATATTTCATTATTTTTGTTTCTAAATAATAGTTGTTGCTGATCATAAAGAATCCTAAATTGCATTTACTAATAAAATGCTGTTTTCATATAAATACAGATATTTTCTTTGTGTGCAATATTTCTCTCTGAATCTTTTGTTGAAAAATATAGCTTCTTGGAATGCCATCAATTATTAGTTTTTTTAGTTAATGGTGAGTTTTTTAAACTTCGATTAACATTAACTATTCCTACATTTTAGGATCTCTTTTAATATCTTTTGTAGTATGCTGTATTAAAAAAGTAATATGCAACAATTTAGGTAAAATAAAAAATAAGTGTTTCAGAGTACAAATATAAATTTGTATACATAATCTTACTATTACCAAATGGATATGAAGTGATGTTTTGCAGAATTGATTTTGATTTGTGAATAAATTTTAAAAAGCTTTATCAAATGTTGTGACGTTATATTAGATATATAATATTTTGTAAAGTTTTCAAACTGGCTTAAGCTTAAAAAATAAAAATGACGACTTAACTATAAACATATTTCCTCTTTTTCCTCATGAAAATAAAGATTCCACTCTGTATTTTGTAAATAAGTGTGAATTATCTATTATTCTTTTCTCGAATTAAATCTTGTCAGAGAATATCTACAACTCATTCACAGTATGCTTGATCATGTGTTCGTTCGGTCTTCTGCCGCATTTGAAGTGATTATAATAATACCAAAAGGTTCGCTCAATGCCGCGATCTTAAATAGACTGCGGTGAAAACTAAACACAAACTAAATCAACTCTGTCCGTCCAGACGAAAGGCCATTAGGCTTCCAAGAAGATAAAGAGCAAACCCCCACATAGGGAAATTCCGTTAAGATCTGGCTTATATTTAGTTTTTCTGATCCAATGTTGCCTGGCAACTGAGCCTAAGCACCCAAAGTTGATAATGCCGGGCTGGATCATTTCTTTTTTTCTCCCAAGTTCATCTGGAACAAGCTTACCTTTTGAGCTTATTTGAAGAAACGAATGAAGAATTTAAATACAACTTTGAGATTTAGAAATTTAAAAAAGTAGCAAGAGAAAATATCTCATAAATCATTCACCTTTTTTTTTCTTTTCTTAATGTGCTTTATTTATAGTACAAAAACTTTTTTCCTGAGTTGTCAGAAAATAATTTCTTACCACATAATTTATGAGAAATGATGTTAAGTGATTAAAAAACATTTTCTAAAAGAGATGTAATGCTTTATAAGACTGAATAAAACTAGAAACTCTTTCTTTCTCTTAAAAAAACTGTAATTCAATTGTATAAGTTATTAACTTAACTACGACATAAAAAATTGCATACTATAAATGCTTTTGCTATTATTTTATTTATAATAATTTCTAAAATGTATGTGTAATTCAAATATGAAAAATACTGATAAAATCAACCTTTCAAGTTTAATTTTAGATCAATTGAAATATTTTACATTTATTACAAAATTCATTTCTTTCGAATGATGTATTTTATTATGTAATTATTTCTTGAATTTCATTTTTTTTAATCAATACGAATCCAATATCTTTTATTTTTTCTTTTGACACATTTTGCATTACTTCATCAGTAATTTATTTTAGCCATTCATTCTAAATTTCCCGAAAATGATATGATTCTTTTTAATGCACTCCAAAAAATAAATTTAAAAAAATGGTGTATACTGTTTAAAAAATGCTACGAAGAAATGATTTAAGGAGTTTTATACCCATATACCTATATTTTCAATGATAACTAATGTGTCTAATGACAAATATTCACAATAAAATATATAAAAAACAATGCACAAAGTGAAAATAAGTTTTCTGAGCTGCAGATTCAATTTAACATTTAACTTTAATTATTTTTTATAATTATTCTTTTTTACAGCAATGAAAAGAAAAGGCTTTATTTTTTTAAATATTCCAATATTCATTTCTAATTTTTTTTTTCAATTTAAGTGATCCAATCGAAATATATACTCGATTTGACTCAAGGGGAAAGAGAGAGAGAAAACTGAGAATGTTTTGCAGCATTTTCCATGTCGAACATGCTAGCATGTCATTTACTCCACTTTGAACTCGTCCGTAGAACTCTCTTCGGTTTGAATTCGTGTTCAGGATGTGACACAATTAGTACAGAATGACAAACAGTCTCAAGTCACGCTGTTAAGGTCAAAAAACGAATTTGGCATCAAGCAATACTTTTATATTTTCATTCACTTGAAAACTATGCCATGCTCTAAGCATAGCGATGAAAGGAATGTTTACTGATTTGATTAATCCAAAATAACTACATGTAATTCTCAAAAATGTAAACAATTATCCTAAAAAACATTTCAAGTTGTAAATATATATATATATATATATATATATATATATATATATATATATACATATATGATCCTAAAAGTTATACACATAAAGCTAGTAGGCGAACAATCGCTAATGGACTTGATATTTACCGGACTTTGTGGGAGAGATCTTTGACAGGAAGTACTGTATCATTTACTGACTTTCAGATTAGTTGTCACTCCTTCAGCCGCTAGTTGGTCGATCTGGTGATTGCTATTGATTACTTGATATATCAAAGTGACTTTTCCTAAAAAGAGAGAGAATATTTTTCTCCTATATTTAAGTGTTTTAGAAGTAACAGTAACATTTCAATAATTTAGGCGAAAAACTAATTCATAAAATAAATGATGAAATTTTAATATTTGTAAAAATTAAAATTCCAGGGGCTGAAATGTGTAATGATTTTTTTTAAGGTTTTTACTATAAAATGTTTTAATCTTATTAATATAGGTTGTAACGCATATCATTTACTGGTTGACATCCCCTGATACGTTAAACAGCATTGCTGCAACAATAAACTTACATTTTAGAAAAAGACGTCAAAAAAAAATACTTAATTACCAAATATTGTAACTAATGTTCTCTCTTTGTTTACTTTTTTTCAACATGACTGAAATCCTTGTTTAAAAATTAAAATATTGTTTTGCTGACTATCTCACCTGTGTCGAGTGAGCTACCAAATACAAAAGCTCGACGCTTGCTAAGACTTATTTTAACCAGAAACAATCGATTTAATCGCAGAATATCGCTACTGCAGATCACTCCAGCTTCTAATGTACAAGTATCTATCGAATACTAATAACTGATTAACTTCCTTCATATTTCGTTTATATGTAATATTATCCACAAATCCATTCGTTACGCTTCTACCTTCATCTAATTGTGGATCTTGTTTCTTCACTGACTGAGCCGATGCTTTATTTTGCTACGATCTGAAATTACTAGGAAATCCACCTGGTTAGTGAAAAAAAAGAGCGAATAGGCCAACAAGCAGGGTTTATCTGATGAAATAAAATATAAAAAACTTTATGTACTGTAATAATTTAAACAAATTTTTTCAACGAAGCATCGAAATATATATTTTGGTCTCAATTTGTTTTAACTCATGCCATTTTACAAATCATTTATAGATTGTCATCATAGAATTCGAATCAAATTATAGGATTCGAATAATACTTGTGTAAATATCCTATTTAGACCATTTTTATTCAGTTTAAAAAATGTACTCTGTGAGAAGAAAACACTATAGGAAGGTATATAAGTTAATTAATTCATTAACATAAATTTCTTTGAATGGTTTACGCTAAGCATTATTAATGTACAAATCAAAAAAGAATGGAACATTCTTCGTAAGTTTTATAATCATATTGCAGACATAAAAAATTCTGCTATCAATGTTAATTGTTTAAAGGGAACTAAATAATGATGTTAAAAAAAATTGATTAATTAACTTAATAACATTTGTTAATCCTTTAAAAACATTTTTTTTTTCATTAGAAATCTGATTGTTTCTTGTATATATGATTTTGCATCTGAAATTAGGTTTAAACATCAAGTTTCTGACATTTCCACTTTTAAATTCCTTGCATTATGGGGTTTCTTTAAAATAGGTCCTCTATTGTTAAATGAATGTCTCAAAACATTCCATAGTAAAAACTTCTTTATTTACGAATTTTTTTGTACCAAATGATAGATATTTTCATCCAATTCCAAAAATTTTAAAGGATTTTTTTAACTTATTTTGAAAAAAAATATGAATTATTAAATAAGTTTACAAAGTGAATCTTTATCTTTGAAAAAAAGTTTTAAATACTTGAATTAGTCATGCTCGTAAATAATTTATGATCATGACCACGCAGTTCCTCCACTGTTCGGGGAAATAGAAACAAAGTTACACTAAACATCATGGAGTCTTAAGGAGCCAGAAGTATATAAGTTTGTAATTTTAATTCATACCTGGTGGTCCATAAGTTTCCCCTTACTGGAAAAGTATAATGCATTTTTTTAATGTTTCATGTATCCGAGAAATTCTTATCATTTTGACGAAAGAATTGAAATTATACTGATGGCTTGATCGAGAAGCTGTCGTATGGGTTACAGTAATTTTAACAAAAAAACACGGAGTAAAACATCACGTACGACTCCTTCGATAAACTTATTAACAAGTTTTAGGGAACCGAAAAAAAGTATTGCAGATCAATCCTATGCAAGGGCCGCCAATGAATGTACAACATTTATACGCTTACAAGACTTATGGACAGAAAAGATACACGACGATATCAGAAAAAAAATTGTTGATAGGTATCTACGCACTTTAAAACAACAAATTGCACACGGCAAAAGCATTTGAATGGAGGCTGACCAGAATAGACCCGATGAAATTTATGAACCGGCATTAACCAAAGTGAAATGAGAATGCAAATTTTTTTTTTACTAAGATTTCAGTTAGCTGATGAAGCAATTCTTACGGCAATGGGGACCTGTGACGTTTTGGCGATTCTCGATTTTCTCAATACTCTTTTTAAGGACTTGGTAATTTGCATAAAAATTGGCAAACACCTGCTAACCAAAAAATGAAACGTAATGAGTGTAAATTAGATGAAGTTTTGAAGTGTATTGAATTGAATTAAATATAGAGATGTAGAAGGAAATAGAATTGAAAGAAAAGAGACGGTAGATAGATAATGATAAGCCGATCGATAGTATTTTGAAAATTAGATATTTAAGAATCAATTCCAAGTTAAATTAATAAGAATTGACCTGTTATAAACAAGAAACGGTAATGGAAACGCGTGTGATTGTTAAACGGGAAAGACTTTATTATTTGAACATAATATAGTATTAACTGAGTTAAGAGGATTCGAGAAAGATGCTGTATACTCCTTTGATATATAATATACACAAGGCTCTTACGTCTCTTCAATTGAGTTTTGAACTATTGATCATTTAATTAGGCTTTAAAAGACAATAATGAAATATATCGCAAAAAAAAGTAGCGAAAAACCACCACTCAATGTGGGATCCAGTGGGACTTAAAACATTAGATGACAACATAACCTACTGTTTGTATAAACTGGCCTCTGTGTATCTAACTAAGACACTCACTCATAAATCACAACTAGTGATATACTCGACTACGACGCACACGTTAAATAGATCCATCATCTCTAACTCAGAAATAGCCAATGATATCAATGAAATTATCCAAGATCAACAGTCGCTAAAAGTATTGTCCAGAAAGTCTGCCTTCGTATTATCATTATGACTCGACTGGGGAATGTGCTGCAAAGCCTTCGACAACGGCGAGAAATAAAAAAAACCACCTTAATAACTGATCCGACAGGAATTTCTAGCTGTCTTGCTGTCTAAGGCGTCGAAAATACCGACGAGTTTTCTTCGGATTCAAAGATTGAAGTTCGAATTACCCTTTTCACCACAAGGTCAGCCAGCTTCAAAGCCAAGGAGTGAAACCATCTCCTAAAATGTTAAGAAGCATAATCTTTCCGCTGACTATTTAATTAGATCTTAAGATCGCTGTGGAGCTTGGCAATGAAGGAAATACGTCCCAAATCTACTAAATCTACGTGTTATTGGAGTATTGGTTAACCTAAAACAATGAATCCAATGAAAAAGGCAAAGTGCAGTAAAATTAATGGTGTGTTGAGCGAAATAATTATATAGGGTGACAGAATTATTGACACTTTATCAGTGAAAATCTTAATGCCAAAAAGTATCTAAAACATTGCAAGAAGAAATTATCCCATCCTTGCTAAAATGAGGAAAGTAATTATCCAGTTTACTGTCGGTAAGGAGTTCTACCCTCACTATAGTCATGCATCGGTATTTGGATCGACTGTGCAATTTTAGATACTTTTGGATTGGTCGGCGTCGTCTTATTGAGTGGTTCTCGTGATCTTTCCTTCGATTTCTATTTTTGGAGCACTTTATGACCATATACTGGCAAAAGATACAAGACATAAATCATCTCAGAGAACGTATTACCAAACGCTCAAAATAACTGTGCTACCGCTTGTGCAATCAACATTGGGAAACCCGTATTAAAAATGTGTTTTCGAAATAATGGTTATCATGCAGAGCATTAAGTATAATATAAATAAAAACGGTTGTCGAAAATAAAATGTTTATTTTCCTATATGGGAATCCTATAACCCAATCTTTAGGTCCATTTATCACGCTGTGTTAAGAAACGTAATATTATAAATCGTTTTGTGTGAAATAACTTGTTTTATAGCCTCTAACATTTTTTCGGAATATCTCTAAACTAATATTCGAATGAAATATGGAATGATAGTTATGAACATAAACTATGTAACAATTTCACAATTTTCCGTAACAGAAAATTATGTTTTAAAAATTAATTAATTAACCTTAAATATCCTAAATTAATTCAATTTTGACCCATTAGAAGCTATACCAATTTCATCCAAATTGATATGAGAATTAAGTAAATATTGTGTTTCAAATAAAGTTCCATTTTTTGGTAATGAATGTACATTTTAATCCTGTCACAACTTGATTACTCTGATATGATTCTTATTTCTTTTATACATTACCAAACTTAGATAGTCATCGTATTTTTTACGGATAAAGCTTCAAATTCTGAACAAATATATTAATTTTCCACTTCCATCACTTCTGAAATATAATTTTGTGCACTCTACGTTTTATTGAAGTTATTCGAATGAGGTTTGATAATTAACTATCTCTTATACTGTGAACAGTTCGTTTATCGAAACAGCGTTTATATTTCTTAGTCGAAATATTATTTATATATAAGTTTTCAAATAAAGGTTGCTTAAGAAAATAATATTTACAATGAACAGATTCTTCTTACTTGAATATATATTGTATAAATAAGAATGTTTTCGCTAAAAAGTCAAGTTGTCTAATTCCCTCAATAACATAACTTGTTTTATTGTTTATATTTTTTTTATAATGTGTGTGAATTGAAAATTGTATTGTAGTTTTATTCTTAAAACTGAAAAATGTTATGATCATCGCGTAAAATATTGTTTTGAGTTTATTATATTGGTGCACTTTTTTAACAGTAAGCAAATTCAGTTTGAGGATAGTCAATGAGTCGAATAATTTTTTATTGTTCGTCAATATTTTAGAAAACATCAGAATTTTCCTAAGCAAATAGCATGAAATTATTTTTTTAAAACTTAAATCAATGAAAACTCGCAATACTAGCGCGAAAAAATTCACCTAAAAAAATATACACAGACACATAAAATACGGTTGAAAATACATTACTGTCGAATAATAACACAATATTCACGGCTTCTTGCTATTTAATCAATGAGTTTTACAATAACAATTTTTTTTCATATTCATTTTCATCTACGCTGACTTTGAAAATAGAAATATCCAAGGATTAGTGATACAGTAGTTGAAAGCGTAAAGATATTTTAAGCAATTTTATTAGGATCCTAATTGGCAAAAACAAAACCTGTAATATGTACAGAGAAAAAATAACCCTCTTTTCTACAACAATTAACTTTCATTTAAAGGAGAAAAGAAATTTTTCCAGGAAGCTGAAAATGTGAATCTCAATTTTCAAATGAAGTGGGAAAGCAGTTCAAGCGCATTATACAGAAAACAATGCATATTTTCAATTCATAGTGAGATATGGGGATAATCATTTTATACATACTTACCGTTACTTCAACAATTAAGAATTTTTATGAAGTAGTTAATAAAAATTAGCTAAATCTGTATAAACTATTATTTTTTTAATATCAATAGCAATTTTAACTTGTATAAAGGTGCCCTCATAAATGACAATACACACCGATAAAAAAAAATATGTTTTTGATTGTAAACCATTCCACACTGCTAGAAAAAAGATTGCAAAAAATCGTAGGAGTAGATTTATTTTATGCGAAATTTCAACGACGTGTAAGAATGGAGGAAAACTGCAAATGATGTAGATTTTGTTAAAATACAATCAATTCGGTAAATAAACATTACTTTTTTTTGTGTGACCTTCTCAGAACCTAGATAATAAGCACGTTTACGTTTTTCAAAACCCATCATTCATTAACAGGTTATATAAACGCGTAAATTTCGATCCATGCAAAAGTAGATCATAGAGAGAAGTTTCTTTGCAAGCCGTATTGTCCGTAATAGGTTGACAAATTTATTTGAGCATATTATCTCAATGTGAAACTTCCCTTGAGACTGTACTGGCTCTGATTTTGTTCGGAAAACCGTATAAATTTGAATTTTAAAACATAGTGGTGTCTTAAAATAGAAAATTTGTTTTGAGGTTTAAAAAAAAATGTTAAAAAATTGAAAAATTATGTTTGAATTCATTATCTAAGAATTTTTATAGGAAAGAGAGTGTTTGCCCACCACAGGCGGTTTTACTTGGGCTAAGGGTACTAAAGCTGATCAGCCAATGGGTATACTACCAAAAATTTTGCAACCAGAATGTCTTTACTTTCATCCAAAAAGGTCTTGATGTATTTTAATCTCTTCTCCCTCCCCTAAATAATATTATTTGAGATTTAAATTTCACTTTTAAATTGCTGTAGACTAAATAAATAAAATAGTCAATCTCTATCTTCGAATTATATTTATTTAACTTCTCTACAATGGGCAACGTCAACAGTTTACCTTCCTCTTCTCCGCTAGCTCAACAAGTTTTATAATCATCAAAAGAACTTGTTAATGGAATAAAACGCAAGTACTTTGCAATTGCTCCAACAATGTTGAGTCCTAATCTCATCAAATCTGCTGTATACGCTATATTACATCCACGCACATCACAATTAACACTTATTATCATATCTAATTTTTTCTAAATCAATTTTCTGTCGCTTTTATACGACTTTATACCTATTCACTTTAACTCGAAATTTACTTTTATTTCATCACGTTCCATTTGATTGGGAAGAAGTTGGAAACTTAATTATAAAATTAGATGTGTACCCAGGTGTTAGAGAGAAGTATCTCGAATATCCTATGTTACAAGGTGGCATTTTATTAAAACCGAATAACACATGTCTATATGTTGCTAAATTTTGCTATTTCCATAAGCTCATGACGGGGTAGTTGATACTTTGATCGACATGTTTTCAAGATCTTATCTGAAAAACGTGTCGATCAACAACTAGACGCTCAAATCCACTCATAGTAAATAGCTCAAATTCTGGAAACACATTCACTACATAGGGCATGATGTACCCAAAAATACATAAAACACACCAAAGCCTTCCGCGCCGCTTAGTAACTTTCATTGATGTTTAAGGGGCTTCCATGTTGACGATATTTTTAATACTTTCCTTTCAGTGAAACGAAAAAAAACTCATTTTAAATCAATTTATTTGACCATTTATCAACTTATATCAGTATATTTTGCTCATTATTTTGTGAACATTAGATCAGAGGCATTCTTTTCACAGGTTAAATTTTTTAACCGTTTCTATGTATTTCTATTTCTTTGTTTCATTGAATTTTTTCAATTGCGTTACATTTGTTCTACATACATACTTTGACTATCCCATTTGTTAGATTCTTGTTCCTCGCTGAAGGGGCAAACACTACCTCTGAACAGAAGCATAATTGCAAACAATTATGCTTTTCTTTTGAAAAAAATGTGAAATAAATATGTTGTTCTAATGTTTTTGTCATCTAATGCCATTAATACAAAATCATTTAATTGTTATTCATTACTTACTTCTTAATGAAATTTTACTGTTAATTTTAATATTCATCATCATATCTTTTTTCATTCGTACGAATTTTAGATAAAATCGCTCATTTTTTTCAAGGTGTTGCATTTTTCCCACTAGTGTATTTCTATTAACTTTTAATGTGCTTTTTTTTTTTTGAAATATGCTACTACCAATATTTACTCTATGTGCAGAACAATTACAAATAAACTAAATATCTTCATCATTTCAGAAGGACAAAATAGTTAAATTTATTAGAAAATATTAAATTTAATTATTATGATGAAATACAATTTAATTCAGCTCTTATTATGTACAATGAAATATGTTGATTTTTTTTCTTTCAAACTGAATTTCGATTAGCGTCCGATTTGGATTTTCGGTCTCTTAAAAGGAAGTAATTGTTCTCAAGTTTTTTTCTGTTTGCTAATTACGAAAAACTTATATTTTTTTATAAAATCCCCTGCCCTACTTTATCTTGAAGAAGAAAATTGTAGTTTCTTTTGCAGCTTCATTTACACTTAGTGCTCACACTCAACAATCAAGAATGAATCAGGAATTGATTAAGAAAAAAATAAAAACACTTTCAAAAGTGATAAGAAATTAAAATTTTAATACAGTCTTCAAAAAATATGCGAGTAGGTGATCATGAAATAATAATTGTGTATGTATATATATACTGATAAAAAAAATGTTACTCTTAATTTCCAGCTGCCTTTGAGCACGACGAGGTCAATTTATTGAGATCACACGGATCAAAATATCCAGCGTTTTGCGAGATAAATCTCTAATCATTCGTGATTTCACGTTTTTAAAATTCGTGGACAAAATATAGTTGAGTATTAAGATTTTTGTTTGTTTTGTACTACTATCATTCCGGCACAGCTGCCCCAACTAGTCTGACTGAACTCAAAATATCTTTAATTTTTCCGTATTTTCCAAAAATAATTTCCCGTTATGTATTTCCCTGTTTTGATTTCTAAGCTTATAAGTAAAGTGATGAAAACTCTTTGAAGTAAGATTAATAGTATTTCTTCGCCATTGTAAAAGTACAAAATAGGAATGAATTGAATTTTAACTTATGTGAGTGCGAGGAATTCTTTTTTTAAACTATTTTGAGTCGATTTCTTGTATTAGAGAAATACAAAATTTCTTGGAAAAATAATACATTTTCTTTATTACTTGTGTGTTTATTTGAATCTGGACATGTAAGATAAGTTTCCTTTGTCTGATTTTAAACAATCACAGCTTCAGAAAATAATGTTATCTCTAAATAAACGAGAAGGATGTTTACGTACAAAGGAGTGCCAAATAATTCCTGAATAACTAATTTGACAGAGCTTGTGTAGTACTAAATTTTCCTGCTGAGGTGTGATCCCCCAGCTTGGCGAGTATAGTACTGCTCTTAGGAGTAGCCATCAAACTTTTTTTGATCATCGACCCCTCAAGAAATTTGAAATTCTCTTATAGACTCTCCATAAAGAATGATAGGAAAATAAAATAAAAATTATGCTTCTTAAATTATTTAATTTATTAAAGCAAAACTCGTTAAGTTTCTTTTTCGATTTTGAATAAAATCGAATATTTACATAAATCAATGAGAAGGATGTGTTGGATGACTCTTGCCAGATTATTAGCAATATCTGGTCTTCAAAAGTATTAATTTTAATCTTACCTCGCCTCGGAACTCCATATTCCATTTATTTCTTTGTTAAAACAGAATTGACATGTACCAGCCAGATCAACCAAGTTACATGAGCTTGAGAATGCATTAAAAAAGGCAAATGCTGTACATAAGTTTTGTTCTATTTTTTGCGTAATTTTATATTCGCACAAAATTTACTCACACAGTTAGATTATTGAAAGCATCTTTGCTTCAAGTTCAACTAATAATTAGTATCGACTTCTATCTTGCAAATGACTGTCGTTATTTTCTGGCAGAGCAGGAAAAGAAAAAGATAGTCCATTCTGATATCTAAGTACTTTCAACAGATGTTCAAAGCAATTTTAAAATCAACAATTCCCTAAATTTTTGGAGATGATTTATATGTATTTCAATCCTACGTAGGTTATATAATTGTCGTAAATTTCAAAAGTATTGAAAATCTTTGCATAACAATGAAGACTTCAAGTTTAATTTAACTGAATGTTTAAAATAATTGTTCAAAGTTTCGAATTAATGTGGTATATTTTCCTTTGGTGAAAATGTTTGAATATCATTGAACTTGCAAATACATAGGTAAAATAAAAAATATTGTTTTTATTTCACCATCACTTAACTTGACACTTCAATACGAAATTTGCACTGTTTAAGCAATTCAACACGTTTTTGTAAATATGCGCCTCTTGACAACTATCGTATTTCGGTGTGTCAATATAATTATTTGATAGTTCATCATTTTCTTCGCAAATCTTATCAAACTGTCGATTTAAAAGGTTGTGCCTCTGGGCCATCTTGTAACAAATGGGGCAAGAATCATTTCTTACAAGTCTGAGAATGAGAACTACTTCAACGAGACACGGCTACTTTAACGACACAACAAAAAAGAAATACTATTTTGAAAAATGTGAAACGAGAAATTATAAATAAACTATAATCTTAAGTAATAAAAAAACTTTACTCTCATAATAATTATAAATTGCATTCCAAACGAAAATTGTACATACCGTTTTACATCGGATTAAATTTGTTTCTGTATAGTATTGGTGGATTCATTCATCGACCCCTAATGATCCTCTAGATAGAATCGACCCTTTACCATTCTGCATATGGATCTCCGGGGCCATTCGACCACTTGTTGACCTCCTGGCTAAGAGTATCACCGTGAAGGTTTCACCCAAGCACTATGGTGAATTTTTTCACACTCTTTTTTTGTTTCATCATGCTCCCCCCCCTGTAAAGATATAAATGCGCGGTATTATTTGACATTATGTTCTTTGCTCCTCTCCAAGAAAAATGGCAAAACTGTTGTGATGTGTTGAAAACCTTTACTAGAAACGTGCTTTGGGGAAAACCTCGAGGGAACGAGGGGTTTTCTCGTTTTAAAAAATGGCAACGTCACTTCTCCTGATGGTGTAAACCCTTCGTTCTAGACATACATCACCGTTTCGAACAGACGCAAATTGCCGTAAGAAAACATGCAGGAGGAAATTCGCACTCTGAAGACCACGGACTATTGAACATTTGGGGAGTTCAATGGATTATCTTGAACTGAGCTTGGCTGAATTTAACGAAGTTTTGGGAATGAGAAGAATCCACTGTCTCTGATTTCTAATTGACCGTGGAAAGCATATTCAGTGTGCCAGCTGAAAAAAGAAATGGCATCAGGAAAGAAAGTGAGGGCCTCACTCACCTTACTTACCTGACCTAGTCTGATGATTTCTTCGGTTTGAGCATGAAAAAAGACAGGTAGTAATTAGACGGCGTAGAAAGAAGCTGTCGCTATCACTGCAGATGAGTATCAAAATTGCTCACAATGATATGTTGTACTAATCATGACACGTATTACATTTACCTATAAATTCTCGAAATCTCCATTAGTTTCATTTTCTGTAAAAAACAAGGAAACACAGCCAGCTTCTTTAAAAACACCGGGTCCCCTTTTTTTGGGTATCCTCTATCCGTAAAGCACACTTTATGCCCTCCCTTCACAATTGAAATATCCCCTTTAAAATGTGTAGAGAATGCCAAAAATGAAAACTTATTTTGAAAACCAAGTTCTGTAGAATCTTGGAAAAGAATGCCCTCCAAAATACAAGAACTAGATGCATAAGTAACTCATGAATGAAACAATGGAATCAGGCTATGAAACCAGCAAACATGGATTCGCTGACCTCGAGCGAAGCTGAGAACATTAAACGACGCTAAAGGTGAAGAGAGCCTTCGAAAAGCGAGCCCTTGTTCCGAATCCCTTAATGGCGATTTGAAGCGCGCACATTCTCGATAAAGACCCCTACAACCAATGGTTTAACTCTCAAAGTCTTCACTCCACCTATAGAGGGTTCGGTAACCCAATAAAAAATAAAACCGTCGTGGCTTAAAGAATTTTGCCGCCCAACGTAAACTTAGAGCATCGACATATAATTATCAATCCGTTTAACAGCCTGCTTGGGAGTACAGGAATGATTTTTATCAGTGAAATCTAAAGTGACCAAACAAACCTATTATTTTCCATTTTATATCTTTTCTATTACCTTATCTCTGATTCTAAGAAAAATCAAAAACATCTTTTTCATTTCATACATTTGCTCACGAGAATCTATAGCTAGCATATTCAAGTTCTTTCTATAATTATTACAAAAGATAATTGTTGCTTAGGATTTAAAATCTCAGTTGCTTTTAAATAACACATCGAACTCAGTCATAAGTCTGTAAATCTAAAGAGAACCTCAAAATCAGTTAATAAAGCAAGTGATAATTTTTTTGCACTAGCGTTCATCTCAATAGTTCAAACAGACTTTCTTTTTTAATCTATTTTCTTTATTTTAGAATTTTACATTTAGTTCACGGACAATAGTAATAATTATCAATTTACAAATTGTACTCGAAGGTAGTAATAAAAAATGAAATTTTATAATATCATTTCAAGTCCTTGATTCCTCGTCAAATGAAGGTGCACAGTCAAATCAAAATCATTTTCAACTATTTTTAAAGCAACATGGAAAGACCTGGCGTTTTTTATTTTCACCATAAGTCCGAAAAGCGAACATGTTGTGATTAAGGTTGTTTCAACTTGTTCTAATAATACGGTATCTGAACCGAACAAAGTGCCACATTTATTTACCAACTATCCATTGTGGTTGAACACGCGGAAGAGTTTCGATGTTTTTGGTTTCATCGGGTTCATGTGCCTCAAGCAGTTATGTGAAAAAAAATAGTGTTTCTGACGCTTAAGCTGAGGGATGATACATCTCTACTTACGGAAGATTGATTGAACGGTACTGATATTCTACTGTGATTCATTCTAAGCAATTTGGAAGCAATGTGAACATGATTTGAAAGTATAATTATTACCATTACTCTTACGTATAACCTTGATTTCAGCAAATATTGTGATTGTAATGTATATTCAAAAATATAACTTAGTTTGATAAAAAAAAACTCTATATTCTTTGTTTTTTGTGGTAGCTTGATATTTATCATGAAAATATTTATTTCAGTCGGCGCTTCCTGAAAAAAAAAACAGTGTCTACAGGTTATTTTTTAAGATTATGAAAATAAACATTCTGAATTTTAAAAGCTCATATCAGCTTTGAAAATGAGCGATTGAGTGCATATTTTATTCAAATATTTGGACTCAGGAAATATTGTGGTGGAATTCAAGTAAATGCTCACCATATTTGATTACTAGATAATCACAACAAAACATAGATTCAAAACCAGTTTCAATCATTAGACAAAAAATAGTGAAATTGAAATTAAATCATGAAATTTTTTAATTAACTTGCTAATAATATTTAAATACTTACATTTAAGGCCCAGATCGTTTTCATTCTCCGATTTTACGGCTCTAGGGATTACCTCTTTAGATACTAGATAATGGTATTATGACTCAGAGGGCACCCTAGAGTCTTTTCTTTTCTATCAGGGCTTTACTGTCGCTTGGCAAAAACTAATGTCGGGGACCCTGGATCATTCTGTTTTCGACCTCTTCCATTGTCAACCACTACTATCTTCTTTCTCGCTTTTCAAACGATCAAGACCATGATTTACACCTTTGTTTGTTGCAGTATAGCCACATGGTATTCAACCATTAAACCCTGCCATACTTCACTCATAACACTCATTTGTAATTTACAATAGGTGATCTGCTGTAGAGATAAAAAAAAAGTCTTTTGCATCTTTATTTCAAGAATAATTTCTACTCACATTCTTAGATCGCGAATATATACATAATTCGTACCTTTACATTCAGTATTTGGTTTGATTGAGCATCAAATATTGTTCGTATATTTATGTCGTTTACTGATATACAATAACGACTGGTTATAGTAGCGAAGTCATGGCCGCCGTTGTCTCAATGGAGTCAAAACTGACTGTCTAAGGACCCTGTTGTAAAGTGAATATATATCAATCTGTCGGGGCTCAAAGCTGTCCTTGAGGATCAGTCATGAAATTGTAGAATGGTTGCCATTGTACCTCCTCACTTCACTAGATTCATGGTTCAAAAATTAAATCATGATTACAGTTCAGCTCGTGTTTTTCTTAAGTAAGTGCCGTTATATAATAAAAATTAATCAATGTTTTATGGTCCACTTCATATAATATTCCCACAATATGCCTGCCAATTAAATTGCCTCATGATATTTTTGAAATGTTGCATGGAACATTTTTAACATACATTTGAGAGCGAGCAGTTGCTACGTACTGCTGACATCGTTTAGCATGTAAAGTGAAGTTTGACTTCCATAGCATTCAATGTTTTGATGTTAACATATCATTATACACAACAAAAATAAACCTCTGAATTCTTAATTAGATTATTATTAAGCTGCTTATTTCGAGGAATAAAGTAACTCCGAGATCGTGAAGAAACATCATGAGAGAGAAAATTTAATTTAATTTTCAAAGAAAGAAATCAAAAAAGTTTTTAAAGGAGGAGACATTATATTTTCTTTGGTCAAAGATACCTACACAGAAATCATAGTTCACTTAATAGACAATGAGGTAACTTTGACATGAGAGTAACTGAGAATCATTATCTTTAAAAGTCTAAAGAGGCTCATATGACCAAATATAAGATTTGCAGTTTTAGAAACTCGAGTTCGCTTGAAATTAGTCTGAGGATGACCAGTATTCTGAGCTTCAACGTAATGATACCTCATTAGTTAAAACACAAAATATGTAACAAAACCTTGTATCTATATTGCCTGATTAATGTTTGTGCCTTTTTTTAATTTTACAATCTATTATTCTAAGTTCATCCAACTAGCTTAAATTGCAAGTTACTTTCTCTTCCCCTTATTTGAAGTGCAAAGTTCATGTCTTATTCAAGAGTTGGATTCTAAGATGAGTAAATGCAATAAAATATTTTATCATAAAAAACTATAACATGACTTCCGTATCTCTGTGGAAGTGGTTGTTTTTAAGAAAATTTTGAGAATATATTTTCTTGTTACAAACAATTAACGTCATCTTCAATTTATTTCTCATAAAAATTGAATTTCCCTAATTGGCTAAAAGTTATATTTCAGAATTTACCGCTTATATTTTTTGGTCATCCCATTTCATTATATCACTGTGCATCATCATTTGCGTAATATTTCCACTTGAAGACTAATCTAAAATGTTATCATCGACGCGATCATTATGTAAACACATGATGTTAAAAAAAAAGCCTTTAATGTAGAAATTTTTTCAGATTTGCGAAGCTCCATCCCATCAGGGAATGCTGTGCCGCTGAAATGATGATACGACGTTAGAATTGATGCTAGTCGCAAAATGTGGGTAATGATATCTTGGTTTTAGTGTTATTGCGACAATTCTTCAGCAGATACTAAAAGAAAGTGTCTTAAATCATTCGACATTAGTAACGCACCAACTCAACCTAAAATTTAATTCAATACTGCCTTTGAAACTTCCAACATATTTTCTTTCAATGAGGAAACTGATTGAATTGTAACATTACTTCCTCTCTGCTGGGGCACCTACTCAGATGCTTTTGATTCTTTTTTTCTTTCATATATATATATATATATATATATATATATATATGAATTTTATCTGGTAAGTTTGGTGTTTATGCTTTTTAACTCTACAATTCAATATCTTTAAGTAAATATATAAAATGTATTGAAGAGCCTTTTAATGAGTATATTTTAATCAATATTACAGCGCAAAATATAAATCGTACGAAAAAATGCCAAGTATCTTATGTCAATTAAAACTGTCACGTTCTAGATATTAAATAGAAATTAGTAATGTGAATTTTGTTTTAGTTTACAAGTTGTATGTATTTGAATTGAAAATTTAAGATGCAGCTAATGCCAGTTTGCAGAATGTATGAATAAAACTTGTAATAAATATTTCTTTATAATCGATCTTCAAAATGATTTTTTTTTGCTTCAAAATAATTAAGCTTGAAATATATGTAAAGTTATGGAGATATGAAATATAACTACGCAAGAAAGTTTGGAAATTGAATTTTTTAAGCTACTGTTACTCACGTCTCATTTATCAATATATCTTTAAAGCAATTAAACGGTCATTAAGAGATCCTTACGAATACATATAAATGCTCTGATACCTATAAATTGAATGGAATATATGGATTAATTGAATTCTAAAATCAGATATAAATTTATGTGTGCATGCATGTTTCAAGTATAAGTGTTATATACAGATTCTTGTAGGCTAGTACTACACAAGTCAGAATTTAGTATTCAATAATTCCACATATATTCCACTTTTGTACTCAACAGTTTTAGATATATAAATTTTTCAATATTTAATATGTTCATATATATCTTATTTTCCTATTCGTCTTTTCCATATATGTTCAATTTCTCTCACTGAACAGTTTCACATGTGTCAGATTTTCCAATTCAATGGTTCTATCGATGTCAGATTTTCCTGTTCATTAGTTTCGTATTTGACAGAATTTTTTTTTTATTCGGGCGTTCCATAAATGTCAGATTCTGGTATTCGGTAGTCATATCTATATTATGCTAGATATTTGCATTCATTAATTCTGTGTATAACACAATTTCCTTTTCAATAGTTCACTAAATGTCAAATTTTCATGTTAATTAGCTTCGTATATATCAGATTTTCCTATTCTCCATTTCCATATATGTCAGATTTTCATTTTTCATTTTTGCCATAGATATTTCAGTACACGCATTTCTTATACATTCAAAATTTTTAATTTCTAAGTTGGAATTAAAAAAAATTATTTTGAATATTTTTAACATTAATATTTTAAGATAAAACTTCATAATTTTCTAGTTTATTGCTTGAACGTTTTTTTGTTTAACACGAAATCAGTAACATATGTATATGAAGTTGTATTTTCGGTGTATGGAAAGTGAGAGTATAACGAACTCAAAGTGCTAAAATCTCTCTAAATGTCGGTCGATCTTCATGAAATTTTGTACGCATAATATTTATAATACATATAATAATAACCATGTTAATTCTCTAAAAGTTCCATATATATATATATATATATATATATATATATATATATATAGAAATAAAAATGATGCAGGTGACCAAAATGGTCTGTCATTGAAAAATACTATATTCTTTAACTGAAAAATTGTTTTAGATTACTGAAAAATTGACCAATTTTAATACTTCTTGTACTAATGTTCGATAATTACGTATAATATTTTTATCAATCAAAATTTTTTCCATAACCTTGGTCCCCCGTGTCACCTTAATGTTTTCCAAAATGTCATTTGAATGTAATGCGAAGGAGAAAATAGCTAATTTTTTAATTGAGAAAAGTAAATCCTTTTATTAAATCGCGTTTTTTAAATATTTATTTCAATATTTTATTTCTAAAAAAATTATATTATTATGTTATACTTGTTGGAAAATTGAAAATACAAGTTTTTGGAACATAAAACAGTTTTTAACAAATGCTTTGAACTGCGCAAGTTTTAGACAAGTTTCGATCTGCCAAATCCTAATTAGATTTTAATTATTTATTACTTAAAACATGCATTTCTTTCATATCTTTTTTATAAATTAACTGCAGAATTATAATTCACAAATACTTCATATTTAACTCTTTTGACAGCTTTCTGTAGAATTCTTTTGACAAATCATTAATCTATGTAGTAGCGTAATTTGGGTGGTATTATTTGTTTAAAAAAGTCAAATAAACTCTAGATTACTTTCAGATTTTAAACCATAATAGATTTTCTTGTGTATTTCACAAATTTGCTTTTATTTATATCAAAAAATGTTTCATTTATTTCAAAATTATTATTATTTTCATTTATTTCAAAATTATTA
>BMAW01026187.1:200804-227189 GCA_019974015.1 Nephila pilipes
TTTTTTTTTCTCACTTAATTATTGTTTCTTCCCTACGTTGTTTTGCTTTCACAGAGCACAGGTCCGCTGCGAGATTTTGCGTATTGGTTAGGACTTTTTCAAAAACATAATATGTTTTGTGATTGTACTTCAATTAAAACCTTTACTTTCTCTCGCAGAAGAAATCGCGTTACGCAATTCTTTAAAAAAAAAATATGCTTTCACTTAAGTTCTTTTAACTTGGAAAGCATAGAATTCCTTCCCTTAAAATTCCTTTGTAATTTGTTTTGAGGATTCTTTTAAATGGTCCAGTTCGAAATTCGAGTTCCTAAAAAAATCAAAATTCAAACAAACGAAACATTAGCGGTAATAAAAAAAAATGTAAGATTGTTGAGGAAAATAAAAATAATTTGTCGATATGTAACAAGATCCATCTGATGTCAATCGGATTGTACTTCTTTTTGTATATTTTTTCCCTGCAGAAAGTAATTCTGTGTATAATAGTTCATGAATCTGTGCTCTGTTTTTATTATTTTTCCTTTACCGTAACGGCGGCCTTTTATAAGCTAATATTCTTTTTTAGCCTACTGTGTAGCTCCTTATAGGTCAAGTAAATTTTTATTCTCACTTTTTCCCATTTTAAAATTGCTGTATGCTCGCCGTTCACGCTGCATATTGCGTTTATAGCAATGCTTAGACTTAGCTGCAAAAATTTTTGGATAGTTTTAGATTGTGTAGTTTAATGAATCTTTGTCGTGAAGAACAATCGATCGAATTTATTTAATAAGGTTTAATTACGCAGTTTAAGTTCAAGGATGTATATTTATGTGTGCCATCTAACCTTTGAAAATGAGATAGCATATGTAACATTCTGGGGACTTTGTTTTATATCTAACTTAGTTAAAAAAAATATCAAAATTAAATAAGACGAAATACATTTTTTTAAGGTTTCAATTATTCAACTGTAATAAAAATAATAGATTCTTTTTTTGTGAAGCTTCTTGCGTATAACCTACCTTAAAGTAAAGCTTCTTTATGCATTATGCTTGAATACATATACAACTGCCATTATTCAGAAATAGAATTCAATGGAATTCTTCGCCTTCGAGAGAAAAGCATAATTAGATTATGAAAATATTTTTTACATGACTTTATCATTTCAGCGAGGTAAAGCTATGGTTATTGTTCTATATAAATAATCATATAAATGGCATAAGTATAATTACTAATAAAAAAGAAATTATTTATAAACATTAATTTAATGAGGGGAAACAAGAAAGAAACATCGCTTTACTCCAATTCAAAAGTTTATTCCATTTTAAAAAACACGTTACTAATTATAATTATATTTTGCATGCATGTGGATAATTTATTTATAAGAAAAACACATTTTAAAGTATTTTTTCTGGTTTATACTCTTTATTGCTTTTATTAATAAATACTAAAAGAATACTTCTCTAAGAGATCTGTTTTTAGTTAAAAAAGTTAGCACTGTTTTTGAAAGTTTTGATTCATTCAGTTACACTTCCTTATGAAATATTTTCGAATTCTTATAAAGAGAAATATAGAATAATAACTGAAATTTAAAGAAGACATTTAATTTATGAAATTTGCCTTAAAGTTTAAGTTATGCATTGTAAAAGTGATTGAAATCAAAGTTATTATTTCAATATCAAACTATTATTTGAATTTAAGATGAAAAAAAACTTTTAAAGGTCATATTTAATCTTTACTGTAAATCATTATGATTAAATAGCTTAAATAAATTAATTTCGATGGTGTTACAATACTTAATTTAAATTGTATTTGCTACCTATGATTAAATTTTAATACTTATTTTCACGAATTGCATTGTTTGTCGTTATCTTCCGTATTCATTGATTCCAAATAAAAAGTTCCTCATGGGTTTACCTTCTTATGGTAAGTACGAAAATCATGAACACAGAGAATCATGAAAATCATGGCTAAGAGATCTTTTTCTTTCTCAAGTGGTTTTCTGTATTTGGTAAACACGAGTGGCGTGCCCACAAGATATCCTAGCGATACTTCTCTGTTTTTATACCCTTCTTCTTGTCAACTCAATTTTAATTTTTTTTTTTTTTTTTTTTTTCTATTTTTGGTAAATTTAGAGCACAGTTACATTTTGGTGAAGCATCTGGCTCTCGCGTCATTGAACTCGACTGTCACTCAATCACGGTTACAAATAGAGTGTTATAGGTTAAAAAATGTTACTGTTATAAGTGATTGCATATAATACATAAATAGCAAATAAGATCAAGGAATTAGTAAGATGAATCACGTGTCATTTTCAAAATTTCTTGTCTTACAAAGTAAATTTTGTGGTTGGATTATTGTCAATTATTTTTTATCATAACATCTTTTTGAGTGAATAATAAAGGAAAGAATGTCATTCTGCCCCTGCGATTTAAGAAGTGTAAATATTTCTATGAATAATAAATGACTTGCTTAAATAATATTTTTATACTGGTCCTACTAATTAAATTACCATTATTCCAAATTTATTAATTTTTATTGGTCTATGCTAATTAATTTTAATTGACTTAGTATATATATATATATATATATATATATATATATATATAAGTATGACTTAGTATGATATAGTCGTTTCTATGACTTTTCTATCAAAAGTTCGCTACAAGCATTCATTAATATGCTTTCAGAACACACGCTTAAATTTCCTCATCTAAAGAGAGAGGGGTGGGGGAGATGTGGAATAATTCATATCGTGACACTGAATATTCATTGAATCATACATTATGTTCATCCTTTCTGTAACAAAGAGAGAGGAAGCAGTAAAAGTGTTATTTTATTTCACCAGAGTGCATATCATTATTGTTTCCATTCATGTTCAAAGGAAATAGCATTTGTGATTAATCACATTTAGTTCTCTCATAAGTTTTCGTTGTAACGAATTCTGTTCTCTCATCCATATTCTGATACAAGTAATAAGCGTACTTCTGCTTCACATTTTTGTTTCAAATCAGTTCCCTTAAGATATGTGCCTTACTTCGAAGCACTTTAGAAAAAAATGAATTTTTTGTGAAAAGTTTATGTTTTTAGTTACAGTAGTAGATAAAATTATAAATTTAAAAGTCATTTTAATGAATACTTTTTTTATATTTCACATTTTGACTATCTTTTTTTAAAATTTAGTAAAAATTGACATTTTCTCTAAAGTTCATATAACACGTTCTAATTCACTTTTTGTATCAAAAATGTATCTAATATACATATATCTGCGTTGTGAAGCAGAAAATTGCAGTTAACTCTTAAACTTACTGAGTTGTACCAAAACTTATAAACACAACATATATTACAAAAACAAATATTACTTTTCTAAATAAAAATAGCTCCGATATAAATGATTATATACTTAAAAGCTTAGTTTGAGGCATACAACATACCTAGAGATGTATAGAACATTGTGGTAAAATTTAATTTGAAGTTATGAAATAATTTTTAAGAAATGAGGTTTTTCGCAATCAAAAAAAAATTAAAATCGTTATTTTCTAGAAAATGCAAATAAAGATTTAAATGCTTCTTAAAAAATTATATACTTACATTAATGCATTAACTAACTGCCCTAGAAACAAATGCAAACCATTTTTGAAATCCTAAATATGTGGTCTTTAATAAAAAATAATAAAGAAAATTTCTCGAATTTTCATGAAAACGGAGATTTTTGGGAAAGCACACAGCTTAAAATAATTTTTTCCTTAACATTACATATGTTATATGTGAGCTTCTTATCGAGTTGGCTTTCATATAACTCTCATTAAAAATTCGTTTTTCTGTGTTAAAGTTGGAGAAAATATTTACAGATTAAAAATTATTCTTTTCTTGCAAGAAAAATTAACTTTCATAAATTCTGAATAACAGTAATGTTTTATAATTTGTTCATCAAGATATATATGTGTTTTATGTTAATATTTAACATTTTTTTCAAGTGATTATTCGAATTATTTCCTGTTCAAAAATCTGTTGATCCAACTAACAGAGGGAATTAAATACCTTATCAATCCGTACAAATTGATAGAAACAGAAGTCCAAATGGATAGTTAAAATTAATGTTTGGAAAACCAGTGGGCATAAGCATAGATTGCAATAATTTAATCTACGAATGTAATTTCCTTCCGTTTATAAAAGCCGCAGTACTCCGTTAATTAAAGTTTTGAGTGAGGTCGACGGTGTTCAAATCAAATCGTATATTTGAGTTCTGAATCTTAACAAATCTTACCAAACAAGGTTACAGAAAACTAGGGCTTCTTCGTATTATATTCCTTTGGGTCCAAAGTTTCCACGTAGCATCTCATGTTGAAAATACTAATTCAGACAACGTCCATGTCTATTAACCATGGCTCCAGATTATGAGGTGTACGTCCAAAAATCCTCATATAACTTTTGAAAGGCCTTTAGTAAAAATCAAGCTAGCATTTGTTTCTGTGAATTAAAAAATTTAATAAGACTTTCCTAGAAAAATTACATTAAATCTGTTCTATTATTTTATTTAAGCTAATACGGTAGATATCATAATAGTATTAAGTTCTTCACTTTAACTATTGATTACTAAAATTGATTCGTAAAAATGAAGTTTTACATCGAAAATATATTACTGTATTCTCACTGAAGAATTGCACGCTTGATAGCTTATGTACATTTATTAAATCGCACAGTTTAATCAATGAAAACAGCCCATTTCATTCAACTTTATAAATCCGTTCGATGAATTATAATTAATGAATGAGAATTAATTCATCTGCTTTATTCTATTTACCATTTTGGCAAAAGTTACGATAAATGCCATAGGCAACCTGCCAATTGAAGCGCAATGCGCAAGATACTCACCACTACGGAGGAAGTTATCTTTGCTCTCAGATTTTCTATAAATAGAATACGGAAATCAATTACAAATTTTAGTAATTATAAAATAGAATTTTTTAGTTCAAGGATTTTATGAATCATCGAATTACATTAAAGTTGTTTTAATTTGTGAAGAAATTTAATTATAAAAATTATTAAAAAAAATCTCATGCGCATTTCTTTTTTATATGATTGTTTCTTAAGTCAAATGCATTTTAATTTGCCAATCAGTGCTTTATTTATACTTAATGCACTATAATTTTTTTTGCTCTTTACATATTAACAAATTAAAAGACACAAATGTACTTTTGCCGTTTATGTAATAGCTTTTCTGTTTCTACTCGATATGTTATTTCTTTTACATCCTCAACTGATTACATACTTGCTAAAATATCTGGCGTTGCGTTGAAGTTGAATGTGATTTCAGTAAACTACATGAATGCTTTTACAGTATTACAACAAAAAAGTGGGGGGGAGGGAAATAACAATTCTCTATGTATTCTGGTTACTAAAAAAATAAGGAGATTTAATAGTACAACCTTAAAAAAATCAATTTCTTATAATATTCATAAGAAATTAAACCCTAGAGAAATATAAATAAGGAAATACATTACAATTATAAAATTATAGATAAAATGAGAAGGATTTTCACATTTCTAATGAGCAATTAAGCTAAAATATTTAACGAAACTTAAAATCTCAGGCTTTTTCAGTAAAGAAATAAATTTGGTACTTCCGTGTTGTAACGACTATGGGAAATTTTAAAACGAAATTTGAGAAAATTAAAATAAGCACCTTAAAGAAATTGCTTTCATTAAACGTTTAAAGTATTGATTGCAAATGTTTTGTACATTACCTACGTAATTCATGGTTAGAAATAAGAAGAATAATGGAATGTAGAAGAATATGCTTATTGTCAAACATTGCTTTCTGAAGAACTTCAATTATATAAAATATTATATAATATTAAGAAATATGAGAAAAAATGGAGGAGGTTTATGCATTTCAGAACAATGTCACAAATTAAATTCGATAAAAATTTAAAATTCACTATAGCTATTTAATTCAATATTAAAAAGGGAAGAGAAACTTAATTGATGTAATTTAATTAATAATTAAATTTTTCATTTGAGACTCCCGTCTATCGGCCATTTTGATTCCGTTGAAATAATATTAATCCTATGAAATTTCTACTATCGTTCTCAAATATTTACTATTTTCTTTATTAGAATTCAAAAAAGTACCTTCGAAAAATTAAAAAAATGAAAGTTTCTGAGGAATTACATTTTTTTCCCCGATTGTGAAAAATATTTGTAACCCTATTTTAAAAATTCTTTTGTGGGTTTTCCGATCTTTAAAAAATATTCTAAAATATTTCCAAAATTGGACGGAAAATGTAATTTAGCAGAAACCTTCATTATTTTTTGCTCTTTCGAATGTATTTTCTTGCATTCAAATATATAAAATAGTTAGGATTTGAGAACTGTGGTAGAAATTCCATATGATTAACATAATGTTCACGAAATCAAAATGGCCAGTAGACGGGAGCCTTAACGTGTAATTAAGTTACGATTATGTTTCAGAAAAAGACAAAAAAAGCAACAATTTTGAGGTGACAAATGTCATATCCCTTCTTATTTGTGATTTTTTTTAAAAAAATTAATGAGTTTTGACTGGAATGTAATGTTCTTTTCTTGCAATTTTGTTAGGTTTAAGAAGTCACATATTAAGATGCATTCCACAACACTGGCAATGGAATCTTGGTAATCTGTTTTGCTTGCCAAACCAAAAACAAATCTTTAAAGGGGGACAATATACCAATTGTTTCATTTTAGGAAATTGAAACAATTATTTTTAATTTAATCGCTTTCCGTAAATGCATTGACGATAGAACTCTGTACTGTAAATAAAAATAATTATAATAATAAATTATACAGATGGGTAAAATATACTGAGGATTGAGAACATAATTCACTTGAATTAAAACTAAAGCTCGAATAATTATTTAAAGGAGTTCGAAAGATTTCGAAAAATAATTCACTATTCTCAAATATGGCTTTAAGAATAAAAAAAAAAACATTCGTTTGAAAAATTTTTTAAAGTAGTAATGGACTCGATTCATCTTAAGTCAAGGTCATGTACTTGCTAACAAAAATCATGAAAGAAAATGTTTAATTTGACTGACATTGTAAGATTAAACTTTGGCGAGAGAGAACTAAGCGATAGGATAAACATGAACGTGTCAGTTAACCGAGAGCTATCTCCACAATTACGGAAAAAGAGACATGAAAATCCATTGCACGAGATGAGAGAATTTAATCTAAAAAGATTAAATTAAACAGAAAAGAAATTTCGTGTTGGTCACCATGTAAGAACATGAGTTTTATCATTAATTTTATGATTATGAGGGAAATGAAAAGGATGTCGACAGAGAAAAAAAAAGATTTAAAGATAGAGTAAAGATTTGGAAAGTTAAAAATGAGTTATCACAACTGTTAACGCGTTTATATCTTAGTAATGGTTAAGATAAGTATTTAATAGATCAAGAAATATTTAAAGTTACCACCGTAAAATGTCTGTCACATTTGGTTTGCTCTAAGGAATGTAGCATAGAAACCTCCAAAATAGTTTCTTCCCGAATACCTCTAGAAATAAAAATCGGATTCGAATGAAATTTGGAACATGAACTATTTAAGGCATTAACTTATTTTGCAAAAAAAAATCGGATTCCATGATCAAAACATTTTGCTTTAGAGGTTAATTCAATATGTTAATTAATTAATCCATTAATATCATAATTTAGTTTCTCTTTTGAGCTTTTATCTGTGCTATCAGCTTTATTCAGTTGCTTTAAGAATTTCCAAGGGTATCTCATTTTCCTTTTTTTTTCACATTATTTTTGTACATAAAAGTCATATTGTTTCAAATTTGAAATGATTTTTCCATGCATATTTCAATAACTATTATTAATTTTCTCATCCTAGATAGATTTATCGGCAGCAGTCCTTAAGAAATTTCTTCTCGCTCTTCTCCAGTTGGCCGCTATGTAACTTTGGCTTTAATATTAACCAACGAATCAATTACCCTTTTAGCGAAATTGGAACCCTCAATTAGTTTTTCTTACTTTATAATTAAAGGAAGGAAAATTGTAGGCGGAGGGAAATAAAGTCAGTGATTGATTTTTAATTATAATATCATGTCTGCGTTTTCTGAACAATTTAAACGCCCATATGACCGATTATACATTAACAACTACTAGAAAAAAGGGAATTCGTACTGATTTAGAATGAAGAGAGAAAAGAATTTTTAGTTTCTTGACCAATATTAATAATTTAATGCTTTTAGCTACTTTGAGACAAGGACCATGAATAGTTTTAATCAGGAGATAAGCCTCAATTTAAACATTTCTGCTGTCCGAAAATTTTATTAATTTAAAATGTTTGATTTATAGTTTATTTTATTGATACGAATAAAAAATACTCGAACTTTAAAAAAAAAATTAAAGCTGATTCTTATAAAATTTAGGTATGAAAATGGTGTAATGTTTTTTAATATTATAAAATGTTTTCAATGACAATTACGCTATTAGTGTGTTAATTTTATTTTCAAACGTGTTCATTTAACCTAAAAACTAATAATTGTTTTCGTTTCTGATATAATTTCTTTATTCTTATTTTACTCAAAATACGCTTTCACTAAGTTACGTGAACTCGGAAAAAAATTATTGAATTCTAATAAAGTAAAATTCCATACAATCACTGAAAAGCAAAAACCTTTTTTGTTAATTATATACTTACATGCTATACAGAAATTTTGAAATCTCATATATAGTGAATTATTCCTTCATTATAGAAGTAATTGAAACAAGTGATCTCATTTAAATAATTTGCTTTCTTTTTTTCTGTAATTTTCTTGTTTTTGTTGAGCTTTGGTGGCAACAATTGAATTGGTTATTTTATGTAGCAAGTTATTGACTTTTCCCGTGTTTTATTCTGCTTTAAATTTTTATTTTGTTTTTTCCCATAACTTTCCAAGTACTCATCTTATTCACGCTTCAGAGATTTCAATGTTAACAGAATTGTGATACTTATATCACGTTCTTGTTCCGGATGCGTAATTCACTCTGCATTAGATGCCGCGAAGATTTCACTTTAGTCTTTACATACTGTTTTCATCTACTGGTGTTTCCTCTGTCGATTAGGATAATCACACGAGCTTCGTATCGCGATTTAAGTTTTCACTTGAAAACATAATCAGGCTCACTGGTGCGTTTCACAACAGCCCGGATAGACTTTTGAATTGGTTTTCAATTCTTCAAAATCTCTAAATAACATCAGGGGAACTAATGTAAACAGGTAAAAAAGAATTCTGCTTTTTATTTCTTGTTTATCATAAGATTCGCAACAGTAAATAAGTTTGCGTGGATACGATTCAGGAAGATTGTACACCAAAAGTGCCAAAAGTCAAGGGACAGCAATATGCAAATATCCAGATGATTATAGCATTGCTTAAGAAGTGTATAAAAGACGAATGTATTGTTAGGGCTTTCATTTGTATTCAAGGCATTTATTTGAAAGTTTTCTAATGAAATTATAGCCGCATGACGGGTATTAAAAGACTTAGAATATGGAATATTAGTTGGAGCTGACATAAAGGGCGTTCTTTTTTGGAAATTGTTAAGGAATTCAACATTGCTCGATCCACAATGTCATGAATTTTTTTTGTGTGGAGAATATATAATTTCTAGCATTATCTCCTACCATGAACAACGTAATGGCCTATTTAATGACAGAAACTAGCGACGTTTACTTAGAACAGTTAATGTAACCAGACAAGCAATACTGTGTGTGTCAGATAAAAGCAACAATCAATGTGAGACGTACGGAAAACTTATCCGTGAGAAAAGTGCAACGAAATTTGGTATTGGTGGGATATGGCAGAAAAAGACTGACTTTTAATGCCTTTAATAATAACATACTTACGGCTGCAACGCCTCTGTTGGGCTCGTGAACATATCGGTTGGACTCTAAATTACTAAAAAAACGTTGCTTGATCAGATGAATCTATGGAAGTTTGAAGATGGAGATGCCAGCTCAGATATCGTTCTCGTCACTTGGCGAGGTTCAAAATCTCGAGGTCCACCACCAAAAGTTCTCGTTTTAGCCTATAGCGACGTTAATAAACAATCACATTCTCTGTTGTCAAACTGCCTAATCGGATCTGAAATGTTTACTAAAAGCTAATTTTACTTATCTGATAAAATCGATAGGATTCGATTCCTTAAACAATATATATGTGAGGTTTCCAGTCCTGTATCATTTTCCTATCTCTTCTAGGATCCCTCTGATTGCTTCTTAGATTACAAACGGCTAGTTCCGACATCTGACTTTGATTCTCTATCACTGTCTCTAATTCTGCCCCCAACTTTCTAATTCTCTTATTATTCCTTTTTCATTGCTGTTTATAAATATAATTTATCTAATCAATTCACTATGTTTCATAACTTCAATTTAATTTGCATGAATCACGTTCCCCTAATTGGGAAAGGTTTCATTTTAAGCTTTTCAAGCAAAAATATTCTCAAGGTTAGAAGGGAATATCGCAATAGAGATCAATTTTAAAAAAATGATGGTAGGGTTCCAGCGTGGCGAAGACCCCACGGGTCCAAGTTTTCAATAAGGCACTTTCCAAGCAAGTGATGATTTCATAATGCTGTTTTGGTATGGATTATGTCCTCTGGTGAAACTGAACTAAGAATTTGCTGAAAATGGTTATGTTCAGCTACTTGGAGACCATTTGCAGCTATTTATAAACTTTAAAAATCAAACAACGATAGAACTTTTCCAGGATGACAATATATCATGTAACTGGACTAAATTCATTTGTGATAGGTTTCAGTCACATTCTGGACAATTCTAGCATTTTATTTGTTCATCTAGATTACCGCACATAAAGCCCATCGATAATATATGGAACATGATCAATAAGTCAGTTCGTGCACAAAATCCTGCACCAGCAACAATTTCGCAATTATGGACGGCTGTAGAGGTAAAACTGCAGAATATTTCTTCAGGGACTTTCGACTATTTGTTGAGTCAATGCCACGTCGAATTTCTGCACTTTGCCTAGAAAATGGAGGTCCCTTACGGTATTGGGATGTAGCCCATGACTTTTGGTATTTCGATGTGAATTAACCAATATGTATGTCTAAGAATCGAAATGAATAAAATACATAATTAAGGAATGTGTGTTTTGAGAAAAACAGACATATGTTTATGCAAAACAACATTTGTTATTTTGTATGTACGTGTAATGGAATTATTCCCAATCGGACTAATTCTAAGCAGGATATATGATGCGGCTTATTTTACATGCTATCTTTGATCAAAAAAGTTTTTCCCTTTTTCATGTTTTCCAAACTGCTAGCTAATTATTAGTTAATTAACAACTTATTTTTATACTATAAAGACTGCAACCTCTTTTTATGAAATATTTTGTTCTTTTTGTTATGAAAATTGTTATGACATATTTCGCTGTTTCGTTACAAATTTCTGAGGGGCCAAGGTTTTTTGAAATTAAATTACAATTTCTTCAACTGATGTAGAATTTCTTATATTTCAAAATATTTTACATTTATAAACTTCAGTTGTATAAAGTTGTTACATATTATTCGTTAAATGTACAGAGATTTCTTACTAATATTGTTCATAAAATATTTTCTCTTAATTTCATAAGAAAGTATATAAAATTGTATAGAACAGAAAAAATATCATATTCTATTGTATAATATGATTTATAATCCAAAAAGCTAAGTTGCCTTTATTATCTGAAATCTTGAAGATTCTTTGTTTCATTGATTTACATTGTTTGAAATAATTGAATTCTAACTATTTATTTATAAAAAGAAATGATATTTATTTCTTATTTTTTTCACATTCGGATTATCTGATCGAATAGTTATTATTTTATTGCAAAATTACAGGTTTTAAATTTAAAATAATACCTGCAAATAAAAGTGATTTTAAAAAGTTGTAATGTATGACTTCGATAATGTATAATACCTTCGCAGTTTTATAGTTCTAAAATTGCGAATTTTTAATTAAAGCTATAAAACAGCTATAAATGATTTATTTTTTAAATTAAAAAAAAAAATCTCGGATTTTCTTGTCAAAAAGAAACATTGATTCGAAAAATATGTACCTTGTTTATTTTGTTGATTTCTATTTAAAAAATAAATACGTACAGTATATGTATATTCCGTATCTAAACTTGAAAAAGAGGTTCACTTCATGACTTCTTAGACTGTGCTTAGGGCACTGTACCGCGGGTATTTTATATTTCTTTATTTCGAGTCAACCATTGCGAATATAGTGCTTAACAACTAAAATAATGTGTGGAAATTGAGTTCACAGCTTTAAAGAAGTTAATTATTTTATCCTCATAACACGAGAAATCATATCGGTATAAATACGGTTCGACATGTCTTCCATTGCTTTGCTCCAAAAAAATGCTTTTCGTTGCATATCAGCATGACACAATTTCTTTGAATTGAGAGGTGAAAATTGTAAGATTCTGTCTTTTAAGGCTCCCATCTATCGGTTATTTTGATTTCGTGAACGCAATGTTATTCCTATGGAATTTCTAATACAATTCTCAAATCATTACTGTTTAATATGCATTTGAATGCAATAAAAGTGTATCGAAAGAAGAAAAAAAAATTGTAGGTTTCTGTGGAATCACATTTCTCCTCCTATTTTTGAAAACATTTTGGAATATTTATAAAAACTGGAAAATCCACAAACGAATCTTTGAAATAGGGGTAAAATTATTTTTATGAATCGGAATGAAAACGTGATTCAGCGGAATTTAGTTTAGTTTAGTTTTTATTAACGTTGCACTAGCAGCAACACGAGGGCTATTGGCACAATACCCAAGGGGACCGAGCTCACCCAAAGGGTTTAGAGCTGCAAACCGGACCCCCGGGAAACAATCACCCCCACACTCAGCATTTATTGACAAAATAACATAAGATTTACATAATTTTGAAATAAAGGTTAAACAAAATGTACAAGGTATTTGCACAACAAAAAATATACAAGACAGAAACACAAGAAACAGTTGAAATTTTCTTACAAAAATAAGATACACAACAGGTTAAATAGCACAATACAAAAACGTCCACAAACTCGTAAACAAAAATGAAGTATTAGGCAAAGGTATAAACATATATATATGCAAGACATACAATTATAGCTACATGGTAAGGGATGATAAAAATATTGAGAAATATAATAAAAGTTTGAAACAATTAATAAATTTGTTGGGTAATTTTACGAGCCGTAAGTATACAGGATTTAAGCTTAGAATGTAAGTAGGGATTTTCACACACGGACCTCAGCCAAATAGGTTTCGCTTCAACAACAGGACATTTTAAATGAAAATCTCTGGTAAAAGGGCAAGAGAAAACGTAGTGGTCAGCATCTCCAACAGAGCCACAGAGATATATTTTTAAATTAAAACGATTTAAATAAGAAATGAAAGGACCATGGCCGGTTAAGAAGCGTGTAATAAAACTAGAATTTGTATAAAAGCTCAAATTTGGTCTAGGAATATATGACTGAACCCGAATACCAGTATTACAGGGCTATTGGCGACGGACCTCGTAATTTTGAAACTCGGTCAAGTGACGAGGCCGATACCTGAGCTGGCACCCTCCCTCTCCTAACGTCCACACCACGCCAACGGGAGGGATTCAACGGGAAACCTTCAATATTTTTTGCTCTTTTGGATGCACTTTTATTGCATTCAAATGAATAAAATAGTAAATGTTTGAGAACTGTAGTAGAAATTCCGTAGGATTAACATTACGTTCACAAAATCAAAATGACCGGTAGACGGGAGCCTTAAGACAACAAAATTTGAACCTTTGCCTCGATTTCGCTGCTCTTTAAAAGGCCCCATAAGCAAAACTTATAGATCGTGACACAGCCGTGATGTTAATCTCTATTTCCTCTTTAAATTTGAATTTTGTTTGTCTTTTGAGTGCTTGTTTACCACAAAATCTTCAGTTAAATATATTTAAATGTCGCTGTACTTTTATAGGACAACGAGTCCGCTTCCGAAGAAGATCAGCATGCCTGGTACTCTGAAGTGGTGGAGAGACTAAAGAAGGCGGATCAGTACAAGACGAGGAGTCACAGTGGAGCTCCTCTCTACGCATCTGAGCCTTTACCTTTCGAATTCTTGGTCAGAGACAGGACCGTGCTGTCTCCAGTGTCCGTCTCGTCTTCCAGGTGAGCATCTAATGTTTTGAGAAAGCTTTCGCTCAGATAAACGCTTTGCATCATTCACTAGAATCGATAATGCTGTTCGAGTTTCAGTATTCAAATCGAAAAGTAAATACTCTAAATTAAATTTCTGCAACTTTTTGCAAAAATAAGCTATCTTTAATGAGCTGGACTTAAGATCAAAGATCCTGAGGACGCAACAAAATCCAACAGCTCTATTTTAATTCAAATTGATTCGAGAACACTGAATAATTTCAATTTTTTTATGCGTAAAATACTTTAGAAATTCTTCAAAATACAACTGTCATCTTATACCCGCAGGATTGTCGTAATTAACTGGCACAAAAGTAAAACAAAAAAATAATAAGTTGTTTTACGCAGTTTCATATGCTATGCATCAAATTAATTTTAAATATGAAAATATAGAAAACCGATATTTAAGATATATTACACTAAATTTTTTGAAATCTGTTCTTAATCTCTTCTTCACCTAAATTTAGCTCTGAAATTTTTTTTTTTATTTCCTTTAACTTCTTTTCTTAAGCAAAAAATTTTTCTTAAATTTATTTCATTATTTTAATTATTATTAGGAGCATACTTTGTTACTTTCAGTGTATTCTTATACCATGTTATAATCCTTTTCTTGCTCTACTTACTATAAATAGAAAGTAATTTGAAGTAATAACGAAACATATAAACGAAACTTGCTAATATTGAAGTGATTATTCCAGAAATCCTCACTCACTTAGTGATCGTATATCGTAACACACAAAGATCTGATCAATTATTCACCCATATATTTTCAGTTAATATATTACACAGCATTATTATAAATTATGTTATATCGTTAAGAATATATATATATAGCTTGTTTGTTTTCTGTATATTTTAAGACCTTTTATCTGATAAAATTAGACAAAGTGAAACTTTAATAAAATGCTAAGTTGTTTAATGAATGTGCGTACATCGTTATAATTTCTTTTACTATAACATCTTATTTAATAGGAAATAACGAAATTTCTGTAATCTGTCGAATATTTTTTTAATTTTAAGAATATGAATAAATTATAAGCTAAACTAAAATATATATAATCAGGAGAATAAATACTATAATTTATTTACAAAACAAAATTTACTTTTTGCCTTACAATGTTATTTTGTTATACATTGTAATGCATATATGCTATCCTTTTCACACATATTTACACTCAAAGAATTTTACCCAGTTTAGAGTAAAAACAGATGAGTGTTGATATCTAATCAACATCTTTCATTTTCACTGATAGCGTGCATCATACTGTGCCATTTCAGGTAACGATGCGTTACGCATACCATTACGAAGACGTTCCTCGTTTATTTATTTTTTACTACTACGCGATTGGGGATGTTTCGTTGTTAAATCTTGTTAATTAGAGCTTCACATAAAAACACACGAAGTTATATACAGATTTCTTTACAATTTACAATTGTTTTGATATGTGGGATTGATTACAGTTTTGATTGTTTAAATTCGTGTTACAGTTGTTTTGATAACAATTTTATTACATTCCTGCTCTGATTGTGATTCATCTAAATGATTATTTCAAAAATAGTACCGATTTATTAAGACCACTTTTTTAAAAACTATAAATAAATGATAACTTTTCTCGATATTTATCTGGAACAATCAACTTATGAACTTTTTTAAAAAAAAAGTTTTTTTAATTTAAAATTTTATTCATATCAGAATGTTATATCATGTAACATAAACATCATTTTACTAAATAAATCCGAATTACTAGAGTTTTTCATCCAAATCCATCATTACTCTTCGTTGCCGTCATTCTTTTTGCAGTACTTTATTTCCAGAACTAGAATTTGGAGACATCTCGAATCTGAAATTCATTCAATGACAATAAAAAATTGTTCAAATATTTGTTGAACTATAATATATAACTTATGTTGTGAAGTATATTTGTATATATATATATATATACAATTTTCACACATAAATTTAAAAGTTCTGACTGCTATATTTTTAGAAATAAACCCTTGTCTCTCACACTCAGAGATAGACTTAACTTATAGTAGTAACAGTAGAATATCTGTAAACTGACCTTCCGCGAGAATAGAATAAATTTGTTATCAAACGGGAAGGGACTTTCTGTATCGATTCCATATAAGAATGTACTTTTTCCATTTACCTTTTTTCCGGTTGCTTATTTCCGTATGACAGAAGTTTCTCCAAACATAGCCAAAACATCATAATTTTGAACCATGGTCAAATGATGAGGTCGAAACATGAACTGGTATCCTACTCTTTACATTCACACCATGCCAAAATGAAGACTGAGCCTCGACAGATTTAACGCCCAACATCTCCTCTATATAAAAGGTCTTTAGTGGAAATAGGACTCGAAACCGCGACACGACTAAAGCATTTCCGGCCGCAAGCTCGATAACAAGAATCACTCAATTACTGCTGCCAAGCATTTGCTTTCTTATATAGTTAAGAAAATAAGTGGAATCACAGAAATACAGTATTACATTACTCAAAATCAATACATTTATTATTTTCCCATGGATTATAAGCTCTTTCTGAAATATATATATATATTAGTTTGATTTCTGTTCTCATAACAAAGGTAGGCGGTAAAAGAAAACTGTCTCTCAACTCAGGCTGTATCAATAGGATTTCTCAATACAAATTACTTTGACTCTTTAATATGCATAGTATTCTAATGCAATTTAATTTTTTGGAATAAATTTGGACAATTTTATACTACTCAATATTGATTTCCAATTATATATGCTTTCAATTTGCTTGCTACAATTCAGACGAGTCCTTCCTGTTGGAGATAATCTTCAAATCTAATTTTTAAAAATAATGACATGTAAGGCATAATATAACAATCACGTATCCTGAGAAATATATATATATATAATAAAGATTAATTTAAAATGTATCCCTATCTATGGACATCATACAACTTACAAGGATATATAAAGATCTGCCATCCATTGAATATAAATGTCAACTCTGAAAAATTTACAACTTTGGACTGCTTAGAATTAAATGGAATAAAATACAAATTCAATTAATGACCCACCATGTAGCGGAGTTGATGCCCGTAATATCTGTCGAGATCACAAGTCATTCCGTTGGCATGGTGTAGAAGTTTGCCAGCTCAGGTATCATCTTCGTCATTTGACTGAGTTTAAAAATTATGAGGTACGTTGGCAATAGTCTTTGTGTTGCTTCACAGTGCGACATTAATAAACGCTCTACTAATAGAAATTATATTTAATATTCTTTTTCTTGTACGTACTATGCTTCATATTGTTTGTTTAAAAATTGTTATTCCATACATTTCGGAAATAAAGTAATAAATGCATTTAAAGGGTCGATATTGGATAGTTATTTTCATCGAAGTAACGCAAAGAATAATCAGAAAAAATGCATTCAAGATTTAGTACTCATTGAACGTTTATTTTCACTGAAATAATTTCTTTTTTCAAAAATTACTCGGTATGTGTAAGAAAATCATTTTAAAAACATTTGCAAAATCACACTATGTTTATGCTAGAAAAAGCTTTTATGCACTTCTGGAAAAATTAACTTTTGCTTATATATTAAGACTCCTGCACGCTAGAACTTTAGCCTAGAAAGGTTTTATTCCAACACGCTTGTCTGCCTATGATATCTACTTCAATTGTATAAGCTGAAAACTGATTAAAATACATATCATGAAACATCTTGTGAGATGATAATGATGAGTATCTTATGAGATAATTATTCTCTACTAAGATATTATTTTGGCAAAAATCTAGTTTTATTCTAGAATTGTTTCACCTGTCATATTTAAAAACATACTACTTAGAGGTTGGCAAACTGCATAAAATATTTTTAAATTTCTGATTATAATTTTAAAAATCTAACAAGGAAATATCTCCGTTTTGAAATTACAAAATCTACAGAGTAAACCTTAACACACTCTGCTTTTATTTATCATATAAAATACCCAAATATATCAGTGTAATAATTATAATTATAGAAGTTTGTTTTTTTACTCACTTTGATTAAAACTTTTTAACTAAATGAAATGTTCCTGAGTAGCCAGAATTTACTTTCATTATAAACTTTATATTAAAATAATTGAATATTTAAGATTATACTCTTATAATGAGTCTGTCTGACTGCGTTTATGTCCCGTTAATACTTCATCCCATGCGCTATGTATCCGAGTAGTCTTGAAAAGCTAAAAATTCTGCGAAGCACACATACACACTATATATATATATATATATATATATATATATATTACAGGGTGACATGTGTGCCCTTGGATTATCACAAATAAAATGCATTAAATCTGTTTCAAAATTTAATTTCAGTAATAATGGTAAACACATGTGTTAAACATTGGTTTTATTTGAAGTATTTATTTTTATTTTTAAATATAATTTTCCTCCCAATCCAGGAAAGCATGCATGCTCTCCGCTTATGTTTTCTTTGGATCTGATTTCGAGCGATCAGTATCTCCGATAAAACAACAGTAGAGTGAATCTAAATTAAAGCAACCCGGTCGCTTTTTAAGAAACTTATAATAGAATAGATTAATTTTAAAACTGGAGATATCTTTAAAAAATCAGAAGGGAAAAAAACCAAACTTGGAAAATGCATTGTTTATATGCTTGAATTATTGGAATAAATATCTCTCTCCCAAAACGCTCGTTTTACATGACTCTTAACTGTTCCCCTCCCCAGGACATGGAAAGATGATCGACCAGCCAAGGACAGGGGGCGATCAGCCCATCACCGCAAAGAGAAAAAAGACGCCGCGTAAGTATGCAACGCCCTGCCGCATCCTGTTCATACCCCTGCCAGCTTGCATGCGTAGTCTCGCATCATATAGTTTAATTTCCTGCTTCAACCCTTCCTCTAGCGAAATGATGATGGTGATTAGATGGCAGAGTTTCATAATTTCGCAAAACGTATCCGTTACGAATTACCGTGAATGTTCGAGTAAAAAAAATACCAAATGTACATTTCTCTCATTTTAAAATTACAGATTTTCAAAATTGCTATGTAAAAATAATAAATTACACACATATTCCTATACTGTTTAACTAAAACCTATTTTTGAGTAAAAGTAACTGAAACTCAAAAGAATAAAAGGCACCTGTTAGTGGGACTAGATTACATATAAGACTGATCAAGATGTGTAACTCGGAGGTTTCATAGTCCTAAACGTTTTTAATCAATTATTTTCTTTTTGTATAGTTAAATTACAAGTGGCTAAAGTATTTGAAACTGTTCCAAAGATGTAGTCTAGTAAGTTTATGCAATTACAAGAAAAGCTATCAATACATAATTATTTATTATTCATAATTAATTTTATTCATTTATTATATATATATAGCAAATTATAAGTAGATAGGATATGGGTGTATACATTAACAAGCAAGCCTTACTCAATAAAATCTTCAAAGATGCTTTGCTGTATAAAAAAATTCGTGTAAAAAACAGTGGGAACGTGGACACGACACTTGCTATTCACTTTCTGGATGAGATTATGAAACTATGATCATTCGGTGAGTATTGTAGCTCTTGGGATTTGTGAGAAATATGTGTCAAGGAGATCTTTTAAGGCTCCCGTCTACCCACCATTTTGATTCATCAGCTTAATGTTAATCCTATGGAAATTCGACTTGAATTCTCACATCTTTACTATTTGATCTATTTGAATGCAATAAAGTGCATCTGAAAGAGCAAAAAATAATGAAGGCTTCTGTGGAATTACTTTTTTCCTTCGATTTTTAAAAATATTTGAAAATATTCTTTAAAGACCGGGAAACTCAAAAACGAATAATTAAAATAAGAATAAAAATATTTTTAAGAATATTAGGAAAAAAGTAATTCCACAGAAGCATTGATTATTTTTTGCTCTTTCAAATGCACATCGTTGCATTCAAATAGATCAAGTAATAAAGATTTGAGAATTAAAGTCAAAATTCCATAGAATTAACATTACGCCCACTAAATCAAAATGGCGGGTAGACGGGAGCCTTAAGACATCTCCTTACATTTATTCTATGGAACTCGAAAATCAGAAAACCTTGATTTCTAACTTTAAAAAAATGTGGAGATTGATAGGACCGCCAATGGCAACCCTTGTTCAAAACAAACATGATCTCAATTATGTTCTTCATTACTGTTGTTGACTTAATGTAAAATTCCAGAGACATTATTCCCACTGAGGAATATTTAAAATTTCTTTTCAAATTGTAATTAATATGCATTTATTAAATGATATTGGACAAAAATCGGTCCAAGGGATGCGCCGAGTTTAATTACATTTTCTTATGATGCTGTTGTTGAAGAGAAAGAAAACTTGTAATAGCAGACATTTGTAAACGCTATTGACTTTGTCTTCTCAGGTGTCTGGAACATAAGGAACAATTATGACTGAAGTAACTTCACTCGCAGCTTATGATGGAAAGATTTTCATATTTATTAAATGCTTGGAGTATTTCTTATTGTGGATAATTGCTTCGAAACATCTTTTTCGTACTAATCACATTTCGTCATACATACACATTAATCACTTTATTCCTCTTACAGGGTATTTCAGCTTATCCACCGAAAACTAAAGGATAAATATGTGACTTATAAAATAAAGTATATTTATGCTTAAAAAAATTTTCTGCATAGAAATATTGATAATGTTTTTTTTCGGCGACCGGTATATTTGCATACTTTTATTTTTTATATTTTAAATATAATTTTTATTTTCAATACATACATTATCAATAAAATTGACATTTTTTAAAGAATTTTATTTTTTCCTTTTTACGCCTAAAATGGTATTGAAATGCGATTTTCTTTGGACAAGTCTTCAGGGTTGTGAAATAAGTTGGGTTACGTTTGGCCTTATATATAATGTATCGGAAATAAGACTATGTATATACATTAGTTAGATCTAATTTATTCAGTGATCAAAATTTAGTTAATTTACTTTTAATAATCCTGAATTGCTTGAATAGAAAAAAAAATATGATTTCCTGATTGCTTGTTTCGATGCAAGATTTCAAAAGTACGATTTCTTTTGGATTAGTCATGCATGCAGCTATAACTGTCGGATGTCCGCTACAAAACTTCACTATCTTGATATCTGTATTGTCTTACAGATAACCGGTTCTAAAATGCCCTTCTCTTCTTGTATTCATTACATGCAACATATATTTAGCACATTTGCATATCAGAATCTGAAAATAGTGCTGGTTACATGGATGAGAAAATGTTTTTGTAAATTATTGGAATTAAATATTATTTTCAACGAAAATAATATTTTTTCAAACACACATTTGTTGTCGTGAAGATTGCGACGGCTGTCTTCAACGACAAAGTCAGAAATTAAAATGCCTTAATAACTAGCCCAATTGGAATGTCTCTTTTAACCAGTTGATAAAGGCGCAGCTAAAAGCGATCGGCCAACTTTTCTTCTTCGGACCCAATGGACCACCGTTCGAAACGCCGCCGGCAACCAAGTTCAACTGTCCTTCCCCTGCGTGGGGTTGAAAAACATATAACGTCCATGTGGTGACCCAGGACTTAAGCACTAGATGGCAGCTCAGTCTAGAACTACTGATGGCATTTTCCCGCGATACATAAATGCACACAAAAAACTTGCCTCTTTGTATCTAACTAAGACAACCACACATAAATCACAACTAGTGATATTCTGACTACGACGCACATGTCAAAGAGACTCAGTTCGAGACAGTCGATAACGTTAAACAGAAACTGCCCATAAACGAAACTCAATAAACAAGGAGGGGATGTCAATTGCAGTTTTGGCTGGATATGTGACCTTCTCCACATATATCATTCAGAATGTATCTTTTCGTCATGATGATGATACTGGAGGGATAGTATGCGGCGGCTCTCTTCAAAGACAATGCCAGAAGTTAAAACAAAAGCTTTAATGACTTGCACGAAAAGACTTCTCTTTCAGCCCAGTTGATAAAGGCGCAGAGCAAAGAGGCGACCAGTCAGAGTTTTTTCCATTGACCATTTTCGGACCCATTGGACCAGAGTTCGAAACACCATTACCACTCCAAGGTCGTCAATTATCTCCCCCTCCACAGGGTAAAAAACTCCGCTGATGTCGAAAGATAATACTCTGCGAATGAATGAGGGACAAATGGAGTTGTCTGTATTGTAAAACATATTCTAATTTAAGATTCAATGATAACATCCCGTTGTTTCATATTTGAAAGTAATTCCTTCAACATCAGGGCGTATTTAAATACATATTACAGCATAATTAAGAAATGTTTTTTTTTTTTTTTTAAATTCAGGTAAAAAACCAAATTCGCAGTAAACGATAAAAAAAAATTAATACCCAACCATTATATAATTTCATCAGATGATCATCAGAGTCTTTAGTAGCTTGTTTGTCTTTTAGTTGATTGCTTACTTGTATATTTGAACATCCAATTAATCATGAAGATAGTGAAGTATAAATTAAATGTTTTACAAAAGTGAAGAAAAAACTTCATCAAGTGTTGCTTTGAAAAAAATAAATTTGTGAAGTAAGAATCATTGTGCAATTATTAGTTGTCAAATAAGTTCTACGATTATATACTACAGGGTATTTAAAAAAGAAATTCTCAATTTTAAAGAACTTCAAATACTCAACTGAAAAAGATCCAACCTTTTTGGACAAATTAAAATCAAAATAACATTTTAAAGTGCATAAAATTTATAATTGTTGATTGTGACCACCACCTGACACATTAACAATATCCAGACTGGCTTACGTTATAGCTCCCCAGGTGAAATTGTTCTTTACGAAAGTGACCACAGCCACCAAATATACGACGCAATTCTAGATTGACAAAATACTTTAATAAACTTTACAGTTATGGAACTCTTAACCATGCTTCTTCTTTTCTCCAAAATTGGACAATTACTATTAATTCCAACGTTGAGGGTCACTCTCTAAAACCTTGCATCAACTCTTCAACCTAGAGTCGATTTTAATGCAGATCTTGTTTCCTATACCAGCAAAAAAACGTGATATATCAGAATATCTATGTCAAACTGTTTTAGAAACACTTGGCATTAATCCCTCAAAAGCACTCCAAATCTTCACTGATGGCAGCAAAAATCAAGATAACCTAAGTGATAGTGGTATCTTTGTGAAAATACATTCTACCAGCTTCACGATTAAAATCAGAAACTCTGACCATTGTTCTGTTTTCGATCAAAACTAATTGCAATTGAAGAGGGTCTTGAAGCCGCAGCCCCATGCACTGTCTATCAGGATATCTGTATTCGCAGTTTTATCCAACACTTGCAGAACTGTTTGCGTATTGGTGATAGAGCATCAATCTCTATACTGACCTAGCTTCAAAAACTTTAATTCTGCCATGATGTATATCTTCAATGGATTCCCTCTCATATTGGTATCAGCGGTAATGGTGGCTGATACATTAGCTAAAGAGAGTACTTCAATGGCTTCGACTTCTACTATCTTAATCTTTCTACAAGCTTGCTCAAGAATTAAATCTACTATCGATCATTCTTGGTGTTCCCTTCCAACACATGACTGGTACTATGGCAAGCGACCTGATGGAGCCATCGTTTTGTACCCAGCAGACTGCAATATTAAGATTTCTGAGCGGTCACTTGAAGTACCTCAAATTTGACCAGGGAAATAAGATCTTTTCCATCTGTAAAAATTGCAACTCCAATGAGTCCTCTCCTGAACATCTTTCTTGTCTGGGGTTTTCCAGGGAAGACTTAACTAAGCCACTTCTTCTTGACTTTGACTTTTTAAGTGTTTTAAGGCTCATGGATTCGATCTAGCCCATTGGCTAGACCAGATAGGATTAGAAACAACACAACATCCACTATATCGCACACTTTTTCAGCCTGTTCAGGGTTATACTTTGAATGGCTGCATTTATTTGCGTTTTAAGTTTTTCAATGTTCGCTGGTAGGGGCCGGAGAAACACTTTCTATTTTAAGTAGCTCTAAAGAAAAAAATTTGTAGGGAGTTAAATTTGAATTTCTTTGGGTCCACTGACTAAAATCAAGGTCATCATCTACTTTGTGACCAATCGACAGGATATCGTTCGGGATTCTGTAGGTAGTCTCGTTGAACATTCATAATATTATAAACTTTAAAAAGTTATTTTCTTAATTTTATTTGTCCAAAAAGATTGTAGATTTTTAAATTTTGTGATGGCAGATGTTCAAAGTTGGGATATTCTTTTGCAAACACCCTGCATTCTAGTCAAAAAGACTTTTTTTAATTAATCATTGGAAGCGTTATTTCGTACATTTACAGTTCTTTTCGTGCTTCAAAAAGTAAACTTTTCTTTTCTTAAACTTTAAAAGATCTATTGAAGATCGGGTTTGATGTGGAATTCAATTCTGTATGTTTTTTAAAGAAATTTCAATAAAATTTCTTTGAAAATTGACAGTTTTTCACCTATGATTAAAATTTATTAGGGGTTTCTTTTTAGCAACAATGTACTAAAATTAAATTCCTTTTTGTCGTAAGAATTTACATCGTTGATTAACAGCTTGTACTTAATATATTACAGATCGAGACAAAATATTTGTAAATCTACTGTAACTAAATGTACTCGTTTGATGTTAGTTTTAGTTGCTTTTAGAAAAGTAGAGCATGCTGAGCTTTAAAATTAAGGAACGGGTATCAGTTTTATGTGATTGCTTAAATATATTGATATTATAACTGTGGAACTTATCTGATATACTGAGTAGATTTATCGTTTTTGTTAATCGTCTTCTGGAATTTCACCTTTCGACAAAAAAACTAATATGAATGAGAAAATATTCTACGAATACTTAAGTATCATGAAAAATACTCACATCGCAACCCATACAGATGTTTCTTTGCAGAATTATCTCATTCTTTTAAAAAAATACTGTATAATTATTATTTATCAGATGACAAATTCTTTTTTTTTGTACATTTACCCGATTTTCGCTAAACAAATTTAAAAACCTGTCTTAAAAATTCAACTGAATTACTCAAACTCGTGCCAACTTGAATATGCATAAAGTTGGTAAAAGTATAACAAATTAAGCGACATATATTGCATTTTTAACTAAATTTTCTTAATATTATACTGTTCTTGTTATACACTGCGTTCTGCTAATTCTATCTCTATGAATGTAACAGAGATCCAAATGATTCTTTATTTTGCTCAGTATATTTTGAACATATTGTGATTAAGGATACCAGGAGATATACGGAGAAAAATAAAATACTGTACTTAAGACTCTATGTTTTTGTGACATATATAGAGCTTAGATTTTTTTTGTGTACCTAATAAAGATATTTTAATGATTTTACATAACTATAAAAGTAATTTTTTGGTTTAAAAAGTTTTTTTTTGCTTCTTATTTGGATATGGACATGATTTATTAGACATATCGTATTTGCATTTGGATGCCATTTAAAAAAAAAGTACTCCTTAAATATGCAAAATACTTTACTCTTCGTTATTTCTTGTGCATATATATATATATATATGCACAAGTAATAGTTTGCTAAACTCTTAAATGATTTTTCTATGTATTTTCGTTGGAAAAATTATAAAACTTTGTCATTTTGGAAATTTTAATTTCTCTTCTATTTTCATAAAAAATTATTTCTTTTATATTAAATATTACTTAAAGAAAAATATTTTTGGTTAATCACATGCATAAGTATCCTTTATAGACGCATAAAAAATTTGGAACCATATAATAAAATGTTTTTAAGCGGATACCTATATCCAAATATCCCTCATAATCATGTCCATATTCAACTTAGAAGGACAAAAAAAGAAACTTTTTAAACTAAAAAAATTTATCTTATTGTTCTATAGAACGATTAAAATATCATAACTAGGCATACACAAAGATCTAAGCTCTACTAATAATTTCAAAAAATGCGTGTCACAAAAACAAGGAGTCTTAAATTCAATGTATTACTATTCCTTCCATGTCCTAGTACCATTGATCGCTATATACTGAATGCAATTATATTACTTTGCTGTAATAAATAAACTCGTGTAGTTTTTCCTTCTTTTTTGAACATTTATAGAAAAAAAAATACTTTTATAACTCAGCACTCCTTACAATATGTTTCACTAACACGCAAAAATGAAGTTGAATGCAATTTATGAATCTGAATGTTCAAAGAGCTGATCAGTCACGAAATTAGCATTA
>BMAW01026187.1:227199-401928 GCA_019974015.1 Nephila pilipes
GAAATTTTAATATACAATCAACTATGAAATTTTAATATACAATCAACAAATTGGCTTACAAGAGTGTGGTTTGGACTAAAATATTTCCTACAAAGAAAAGTGTTTTGTTTGTACAAATAAAAAAATAGTTTCAAATTTCCCCAATAGATGGCTACCTTGAAAATCGTGAAAACAAAGCTCACCTTCAAAAAAATTTGCATTTTTATTTTGTAGAAGTAAATACACAGCATTTATACAGATACATATAATTTACGTAGGCAATCCCAACTACCATAGTCTCCATATGTGTGCTCCTTATGAACCGAGCCTCAAATCGTCATTGCAGCGTCAAATCTAGTATTTTCGTATGAAACAAGTGTAGTAAAGAAATTCAAGATCATTCAACACCTTCTGGGGACGAATTTCAAAACTATTTTTTTTTATTTGCTCAAACCAAGTTTTTCAACGTGTGAAGTCAAACTGCGCTCTCTTAAGTTAATTCGTTGATTTCATATTAAATTTTAAAATGTGTGAGGGACTTTGAGTCTACCCCCTTTATTAAAAATATAAATCATGGCATTGTCTTTTTTCCTTTGTGGCCGTGGTAGTCTAGTGGTCCGGGCTCGCGGCTGGTATTGTTTTCGTTGAGCTGTGGGCTCGGGCCCTTATGCCACTAAAGACCAGCCGTATTGCGGGGCTCATGCACGTTAAATTTGGTCGAGGTCCTATTGGTGTTTTATGACAGTTTGGAGAAGGAGGTGCCAGCTCAGGTATCGTCTTCTTCATTTGACCGAGGTTCAAAATTACGAGATCCGTCGCTAATAGCCATCGTGTTGCTTCTTAATACGTATTAATAAAAAACAATCATATCTATTTTTCTTGGCAAACTTTAACTGCTATTGATTGACAACGAGTACTTTTTCCGTACAAAAAATACAATTATCAAACTGTTGCTTCATAGTTAATTATTCCATTTTAAAATAAAGGGTAACGTATCGGTTAAATTTATTGTGTTTTTGAATATTAAATTTTCATTTGTGTTCCCATTTACAATTGTCTTTACATTCAATTCATAAAGAGAGAAATGAAAGAATTACGTTCACTAAAAGAATTGGAAAAACAACGCATTAAAAATATACTTAAAGAAGTGTAATATATTTCAGTTAAATGGAACTACACTGATTTTTAATTCAATTTAATACGTAAATTGATAACAGTTTGTTGTATATTAAGCTTATAGATATAACAAGAGGAGCAAAGAGATTATTTTGCTTAGGAATTTTCCTTTTCTTGAGCTTTGATTTGATTTATGTTCGACAGGGACGGAGATTATCCCAAATCCCGTGAAGGATCAACGAAAAAGAAATCTCAAGTGGAGAAAACAACAGGTTAGTTTTTCTTGATTTTTTTCAAAAGTCGAAATAAATCTTTCTACACAGATTACGAAGAAAAGAAAATTCATTCTAAGTCGATGAAAATTTTCTTCTCGTTTAAGATTAAAACACCTTAATGCGCGTAGCAGATTCTGCAACTGAAGTGAGCGGAAAAAAAGCCCAGCTTCTTACTTCACATTAAGCTTTTTTTTTCTTTTCAAAATACTTTTTTTTAAACTACTTGCAAATTCTCGCTTTCTCATTTATGAGTTTATAAATCAAATTAAAGAAAAATATACTATTAAAATTATAATCGAATCGCAGTGCCCTTATAATAAACTGCTCAATGATTACCTCTCAACTCAATGAGAACTCAATGATTACCGAATCAATAACTATTATTTGTTCGAATTCTTGGTAAAAGGATTCGTGAAACATTCAAAATTCCTTCTGTATCATTTTATCATGTTGAAATACCCCAACTGCCAAAACGATTTATTTAACTTCTAAATATTTCCTCAAAAATCACTTAAGAATCTGTAAAACAACTTTAATTTTAGTAACTCAATTTATCATTTTGAGTTTTCTGCAAGAGAAAAAAAAAATGCTTGGGGGAAAGCAGACCAACCCGCAGGTCAACAAACGAAGCACACGCAAAAATCACTCACTCTAAAATTCTGTTCTATTTAAGTAAAAATCATGCATGCCTCATTAATTCCGATTCACCTCTTTTTCTCTTATCCCAATTTTTCACTCAATGTTTGGTCACACCTGAAGAGACCAGGTGTGAGAGGTTACAGTCCGCAAAATCACGTTTCTTTCTTCTTGTGCAGTGAGACCCAAGTCCGCAGAACCCGTGATTCCTGTAAAGAGCGAACACAAGTCGCCCAAGAGGACTCGACCCAGGGCTCCCAAGGACCTGCCCGTTCACGGACACGGTGACCTATCCGGAAGGAAGAAAGCTTACAAGCAAAGTAAGTGGACCCTTTGTTTATTTTGGAGCCTTCTCCCTCTGTTATTTATAAAGTGGGCGTATCGATCCGAGTCATAAATTAAAGGCGTGATGACTTTATTGTCCTACTATTGTGTTTTAAACAATGGGATTTATTTTAAATGACTTGAATATACAAATTCATTTATAAATTGAATATTTTAAAAAGATTTTCTGAAATCTTCATAATTAATATAATTATTGATTGACAATGTTTATTCGTTAAAGATTAAATATTATCAAGTGGCATTAGCAAAAAAAAAACTTTGAAAAGCAAATTCATTTTAAATTTTCGTAAGTACCGAAGTTGGTCCAACAAGAATTTTACGTGCATTAAATGCTGTAATTTGGTATAACAATATAAAAATGTCTCATTGCATTCTTAAAATCGTTTTAAATTTTAGAAAATTTGTTCTGTAGCTAACTTTTACAAATATAAATTTTTGTAGCGCTCATATATTTGTACAAGAGTATTTCAAGAATATTCAAAAATGCCTTCACCAATGTGATCACTTTTAACCCTTTGCAGCCCAACGTCGAGTCTGATTCGACATCGTCTATCTTTGCATCAGGTCCAACGTTGAGTGGCTCGACACGGCTTTCAAATTTAAGAACTACTGTTATTGTCCATACTATTCAATGCGAATGAAAAATCATCGGATTCGCAGGACAATTTTTTATGAACAATTTTAAGATACTTTTTATGGGTAATTATATTACGTTTTACTTTTGTGGAATGTATATATTACGAATTTTGTGGAACGTATATATTGCAGAAAAAATTGAAATGACATGGAGGAGAAAAGATGAAGTGTTAAAACAGCTAATTGTATTGAATCACAGTGATTATTAAGATTGTTTGTGTGATTTATATGAAGACCTTCTGAACTTCTCATATGAAAATGAAGAAACTTTTTCAATGATGAGTAGTGAGGTTTCTGAATATGTGAGCAAAAAGCCGAACTGTCCCACAGCCATCGTCCCCTCCTCACCCAGAAGGAAAACATAAGGACTGTTTAGTCTTCTCAAATAGGAGTGTATTAGGCAGAATAAGAGAAACTATTTGCATCTGAGAAACGCACGCGAAAACCTTGCCTGTATTTAGGGAATTGGTTCGAAAAATATCACACTATGAAACATTTTAAAATCCAATAATGTACAGTATCAATTACCAACAAAGGCCCTTAACTTAAAATTCATTTTACTTGGTACGGCATATAAATATATGAAAACTCAATTAAAATTGCTAGGTAGACAGTAAATTGATATCCCAGTAACTCCAAAATTAATTTGGGCCAGACTTCTGGGAATGAGGAAAATTAATTTGGACTGCAAAGGGTTAATTTGTCGTAATTGGTTGTTTCTTAACGCCTCGTATTTACAGGCCCCACTAGAGTTATTTATTAACTTAAAGTTCTAATCAAAAATTAAACTATTTGACGAGGTATACTCAAACAAAATATTTTCATCATTCATAATACTCTTTTTAAATTTGACCTAATTGAGTATTTTTAAATTAATATTCGCAATTTTTAATTCATATTGCTTTTTTAAAATGGGGTGGTAGTCTTATAAAAGTATCACCAGTTGTTTTCAAATAGTATTCATTATCCAAGGAAACAAATTAAAATCAGCTAGTCTCAACGTAAATTTGAATTACATCAAATCCGAGGATATATATAGTGTAAAATAGTTTCAATAATTTTTTTTTTAATTATTATGTTTAAAATTAAGGAAAACTTTCGAAAAGTGTGTACATTATTTAAATTAACAAAATAGTAACGTGTGTATATTTATACACCATGAAAAAAGTAATTTCATATATACAAAACAAAAATTTGCTTAGCAATATTTAGAAGTTATCCTGAGTAAAATAACTTATTTATAAATATAAGAAGAAGAATATCTCTCTTTTAAATTAAATGGATTTGTCAAATTTAAAATTATTTAGATTAAGTTATCGTCTTGAACTCATCAGTTATTAGTAATACGTATTCAAAAATTAATAACGTTGCAATTTATATTTCCGAGCTTTAAAACTAGCCGCAGAACTAAGATTTTATTGTAAATTCTAGCGTTTAGGAATAAAAATTATTACATTACTTTTTTTCATTAGCAGCAGAAATGTAAATTATACTATTCTAATTTTTATTGTGTTCATCATAAAATACTAAATTATTCAAAGTTAATGACAACGGATAAAGTAATTTCGCTTTTAAATATGCTGTTTTCATTGCATAAGCCTTATTTAAGATCTAATAACTTGAACAATTCTTCCTCGGCAGTTTTTGACATCCATAAATTTCATGTTCAGGCTTGTATAGCTTTAAATAAGATTTATGGATAATGTCTAAAAAGGATTTTAAATTTAAATCCCTTGCTATCAAATGTCAATGATACGTTTATACACTTATGATTAGTATTATTTAAGTTAAAGTTTATCTTGAGAGTATTGTATCAAATTGACAATAATGTCAACTATTATAGAGTATCGTATTAAATAAATAAGAACAGTAGAGATAAAGCACATTATGGAATAAAACATTTTGTAATCAACAGGCGAATGTGTTATAAGATATTTGTCACAAAATATAATAATAATAATAATATAATAAGCTCAAATGAGTTGTGTTAATGATGAAATTTAAATCTCGATCTTTTACCTCTTTGAATCAATACTATCGAAAAAATATTTGTAATTTTTTTTTTTATTCGACTCTCCAAAAAATGCGTTAATATATTTTCTTTTTGCTTAACAAAACTCGCATTTATCCGATTTATTCTAGAGTTTTCTGCGATTATATTTTTCATTCCAGAAAAGCGTTCCTACTTTCTCAGTCACGAACATTTCTCGGTATTGTTTTTAATTCAATTTCTCCAAAACTTTTTCTTCTTCCTCGAGCGCGTCTTGTCCAGAGCAGATTACGCAAAAACCCATTACTGCTCGACCCCCATAAACAAGATTCCGTCTCCATCTTATTGCTCTGGAGCATCTGCATCGATTTAAATGGAATTTTTACAAGGCGACATTCCAGGCCTGGAACTTTAATCTGTTACCTTCTTTTCGCAGGCGCTGAGAAGGGTTCGCCGGTTGGAATGAAGCCAAGGGCCGTCCAACGGCCTCAGGCGGCCGGGGCAGACGATGGCAAAGTGTGGCTCAAGCCGGACAGCTCCAAGGAGGAGCAGGAAGCCAAGGGAGAGGAGACGTTGGTTAACGGGTTCGCCTCCGAGGATTCAGCCAAGATGGTGAACGGAGATGACTATTCCGTCCTACAAAAGATGAAAGACGAGGCCAGGATGAATGGTGAACACAGTAAGTACTCCCAACACATTTTTTAGGGGGGCATTTATGATGATTCAAACACATTATATCACTGACTAATTCGATAGGCTCTCATGTCCTGTTTCCTTTGATGGAACTCACTGAACTTCCCTTAACATATGCATGATTCTCAGTCTGCTTAAAATTATAACACTAAATTGTGTCCTTCTAGATATGGACTAATATAATACTGGTATCGTTATTATACTAATAATTTTCATCGGCATATAGATCATTTTTTAAAGGATCGTCATTGCCGAAGATAAATATTACTTTGAGTTGATGAGTATTTTTGATCAATAGTCCCTAACCATATTAGAATCAGGGATGGTTTCGTTAAACCTGTTCTTTCATGAATGGGAGCAGAGAAATGCAATTAATGAATTGTGTACTTTGTTTCAATTTTTATTAAATTGGAATTTATTATGAAATATTTGTATTGCTATGAGGTAGGTTCTTAATAAGACATAAATTGACATCAGTTGGTGGTACTGTAATTAAGTTAATTTGCTCTGGATAGTAACGAGAAAGAAAAATAGGAATAAAACTACTTCTTGGTTATCAGCGATCTCGGAATTTTATTTGTAAATTCTTTTCATAATGTGTTTAAAAATATTCTTTCTTCAAAAGAGTAATATATTCCATGATTATTAGTTACTATTTTATCACAACTTAAGACGTTAATATGCTTTGAATGAAATAAAGAAAACAGATAGTTTCAACTTGTGTTATTAATTGTAAAAGAATGGTTGTTATTTTCACTAAGTTTAAAGGAATATAAAGATATGAAAATCAGTCAAATAAAACCACATGATTTGGAATGGAAACTTTATATGATGAAAATGCATATTGAAATTGTAAGAAATAGTTAGGAAATTAAACACTTCCAATAAAATTAACAGTTTTCTTTTCATTTTCATTTCATGTATTTAATTATTTTTGCATTTTATGATACTTTTATACTAAAAGATTTTACCTTTTAAATATCTAGTATTTACAAATTAAAATATTTTAGTTGAAATTACTCGAGCCCCTCTTAAAAATAATTCGAAATAAAAACCAACGTTTTTATATGGTGGCAAAGTTTATAAAAAAAATTATTGAAATATTAGTTAAAAATTGTCGCAAATGTCTAAATATTGTATTGTTAAGCAAGTAAAAACGATTCCCAAAATTCCACAACTCTAGCTTGATGAGAAGTTGGTTAAATTAACTGTCGAAAATTTGATGACACTCTGATACACACACACCAAGTGAAATACATAAAAACGTTAAAACTAACTAAAATTAATTCAAATTAAATAGTTGGAATGCAGTTTAGTCAAACCACTCTTGGAGACAGAAATTGTTTTGTGGTATTTTACCCAATGTGGCTAACCTGGTACGCTTCGCGGACTTAACGTTCAACCAAAAAAAAAAAACGCCAAGTTCGGCAATTTTTGAAACCGCGCCAAGTGGTTGGGCTTAACTGCATTATTAAAGAAAATATTAGTTAAAACTTATCACAAATGTCTAAATATTACATTATTAGGCGAGCAAGAACGATTCCCAAAGTTTCAGAGCTCTAGCTTGATGGGAAATTAGTTAAATTAATGATCGAAAATTTGATGACACACACACCAAGTGAAATACATAAAAACGTTTTAAAATCACAAAAAAATATTTAGAATATTGTTGCATTTGTACCTATCAAAAATGAATTTATAAAGCAGCACCTATGTTAATAGTGTTGTAGTAATCATTAAGAAAAACAGCAAAATTATTTTGTAGAAAATTTCAAGTTTATTAAAATTTCATGAAAACTGAAGTTTTTATGGTAATAACAAGAAATTGATATATTTTTTTATTTCAGAATTCAACACGATATATTAAATAACAAAATAAAAATGCAAAAATGAACGGGGCTAAAAAAGTACCTGTTTTTAACGATAGGTTATAATACTAAGGAAAGCTGGGGTTACCATTGCACACTGCCATCTGTTAAATAGGGCCGAAGCAAATCTGACACTGATTCATAGGGTTAGTTTTGATTGCTACCGCATCGAGTTGTTACCGTCTTTGAAACCTGGATTCATCATTATACACCAGAAATCAAGCAACAATCAAAACAATAGGTTGCTTCTAGCGAATCTGCTTCAAAGAAGACGAAGATGGTCTCATCGACCTGAAAAATTATAGAAACGATTTTTTTGTCATATTCATGATCTTTAAGAAAAAAAGGAAAAATGATGGATTTTTCTCAATGAGTTACTTCGTGCCCATTTCCACTCCTAACGCAGTTACTTTTTGAACCGATATATATTTGTGTTTGTGTGTGAATAGTTGATTGACTGTTTTTTGTGGTTGATTTTCTGAATTTGCTGATTTTCGGTTTGTTACCATGTTTTATTATAATATAATTAACTGAAGTGGGATGGTTTGATCAGTAATTACGGGTATAAACACACATTATTCCATTCCAAAGTATGGAACAGCATTAATAACATTTTTCTAAATTTTACTTTTCTATCACTACTTTTTTTAAAAATTTGTTTGGTTCTTCAACAGTTAATTTTGATTTTTTGGTTTTAAATTAGTAAATTATTATGATTAAGTAAATTTTTATCTGATGTCCTTAAATATTAATTTGTTTTTATAATGATTTCCTTAAATATTTATTTTCAGTTAATGATATTGATTTGGTGTTGGATATATAGTATTAGATTGTTATATGTTTTTGATTTGTATATACCATTTTTTTGTGTGTTTAAACTCTAGCTGCTGTATCTATGATGAAAGCTCCTGCGAAAGTTCCGCTCACGACCGTCAAGTCCCCAGAAGAAGTGACCGGGGTGCGCTCTCCCGATCCCGAATCTTGGACGGTGCCTTTAGAAATCGGGAAAGGCCTTCACTGGATGGACGGAAAAACCCCAGGTGAAAGCTATTTAATGATATGAAAAATAAAAATCGAATTTTTGGTCCGATTTCACTTACCCGGTCCCCTTAATGCTGTCTACTCGTATTATTAAAATTGATGGTCATCTGGCTATATTTTTTGTAGAGTTAAGAGAATTGTGGTTTGACTTGAAACAGAGAATATGTAAAAATTCAAAGTAGATTTTTATTCATTGAAAATATTAGACATTTTAAATAAGAAAATTATTAGATGTTGTTGTTTTTTCTTTCTTTATCAAGTTTCGAATTGTTTTAAATAATCATAAAAAATTTACTTTATTCACGATTTGCTCCATTAATATTTAAACATGATAAATTTTCACTCTCTCTCTCTCTCTCTCTCTCTCTATATATATATATTAGTCGAAAGTTATATGTATAAGATGTGATAAAACTGAGTGAGATAAGAAAACTGAACTGGGTTGTGTTAAAAGAAAAATTAATTTAGATAAAAACATCAACGTTTCAACTTTCGAGAAACATGTCTGTTTTAGTCACCCAATTTGTATTTAAATCCATATTTTCAATGAGATAGTAAAAATTATAAAATATAGAAGCAAAACAGAAAGTGTTGCTGGCAATACCATACACCATTTGTAAGTCTTCAATTATTAAATTTATAAGTAAGTATTTATCAAAGTGATAAAATAAATTTTTTAAAATCTCTATTGAATTTCTGTTTAAAAAAACGTGCTCATTGTGGTTATTGCTAATTCTAATTCAAATTACTTGGCAATTTTGACACATTAAATTTTCTTACATTTAAATTTTCATCCTATTTTCAGCACAAAACTTTTAAAGGATGACGACGACTCGTATTTTGAACCGAAATATTAAAATATAAGCAAGTGGGTTAAAAATAGTTTGGATTGTATATTAATATAGAGAATATAATAGAATTGCGAGTTTTCATTTTCTTGATCCTATATCTGTGATAGTTGTATTTTTTTAGTTTTATTTTTAGTTATAAAACAAATAAGTTTCGATATTTATTATAATGTTCTCACTGTGTCTGAATGCCATTCTGTTGCCATGTGAATCTGCATTGCGAAATGGCACCATATTTTATTAGAATGTTGCTGTTTTACAGATGGCGTCCAGGCTAAAGGTCCTCCCATTCTTCTGTCTAAACGACTTAAAGAGTCTTCCTTGGTCGGCAAAAGCCAGAAAGATATAGTTGTATGTGATCCAAGTAAGTAACAGAGTATAGTTCCTCGTGATCAAATTTGTCCGTAACAAAATGAGTGGGAATATGAATAACGCTTCATAAATGAAAGAATTTAACGTTTCAAAGACTTCCACTGAATCGTGTAATGAAATTTTGTCTTTCTGCTCTTTTAAATGATCAAAAACTTCTTTGAGTTTTTCTCTGCCTTTCAATGAAAATGTCAATGAAATGAAAAATACTCATAAATAGTGTGATACTCTAATAATATTCTGTCTGTAGACAACTTAATGAGTAATACAAAAAAATAAATACAACTTCGTTGCACTGACATATGTTGATGAAATGAAGAATCCTCATAAATATTCGTTATGTGAAACGCTAATAATATTCTGAGTATACAACTTATATATTGATATAAAAATAAATAAATACAATGAACTTTAAATTTGCAATTTATTAAATATTGTAAATATAGCTTTGAAAGGAAAGAAGGAGTGCATGATTATAAGAGCTAGCTCGACCTTAGAACTGTTCGATGCAATTGCACAATCTTAACACTGTATTCCCCCCTTTAAATAATAAAAAAAAGCAAGCTTATTAAATATAATTCAACAATTCACAAAAATGTTGAAGTAATATTATAGTTTAAATTTTAAGAATTATTCGTGTGTTTTCAAATTATTTGAAAAAGGTTCAAAACGATGAAATTATAAATCAAAACCACCCGATTTCCACACATTGAAAAATGCTGTATCGTATTAATGACACCAGCTAAAATTAAGTGATAACTATGTGAAAAACGGGCCGTTTCTTTAAGATTATTTAGTTGAAGTTAATTTCTTAGCTCTTTGTTTAAAAATGGGAAGTTAATTAATAAAATATAAATATTTATTAATTTTAATTATGTAAACTTAAACTTTATGAGCTGTATTTCTAAAAATTTATGTTTTTAGTTTTTCCACTTTATTTTCCATGTCATTGAAAACAAGAAAAAAGCATTCTAGCCATTTTTATTCTATCAACATTATATGATACAAATGCCTCGATTATTTACGTATTAATCATTTCAATTTTCATTTGCTATGTAGAAGTTCTTATTAGCATGTGAAGATTATTTTACCCGCTTTAAGTTATTTATTCTTACTTCATTAATACATAGCTCGTGTTCTTGCCAAAATCAAATCGTAAAGATGTGTAACAATTTAATGAAACGTTCTATTTGTTTAGCAAAAAGTTTCTTTTTTGAAATAAGAGTTTCAACCAATTAGAAAGTCTTTCGATGGATGGAAATAAGACAGAATAAGCTTTAAAAAAAAATTAAATATTTTTAATATGTCGATAGATATATTATTTTATTCAATATGAAAATAAATTCTAAAACTCTAAAGTTGGCATTTTTATGACATTGACTTCAAAACATGTCTTCGTCACTTGGCTTCCTTCATGTCATACTTGGGGGGGGGGGGAAAAAACACCCTAAAAATTTTGATATTTTTTTGCGATCTGAATTTCAAAAAAATTTGTACGACATTGAATTTGCTAAAGACTTAATGTTTTGTAAACTTATTTTAACCAAAAAGTTCGGATAAAAAAATTAATTTTTAATTCTTTTTTCAGGTAGTGAAACTACTGGAGAGAGTGTCGATCTATAATTTATCTGCTTATTAGCCCTTTCGCCAAATTTCACTGACCACAGCCATCACTCGCCGAGGTCTGGATAAGGAATTCCATGAAAAAAAAAACGAATATAATAAAACCGAATCTATTCAGTTCTCCTTATGTTCGCTGAACTTTATTATATTGTTCAGATGATTCTCATGCACCAAAACGAGTGTCTTACAATAAGGAAGAGCATCCATTAAACACGGAGTAGACCAACAGAGTACTTTCGATTCGATTAGTTCAGTGCTTTAAGCTTTGTGTGATGTCCAGTGCTTATTGTTCAGCACAGTTTCTTTCACTTACGTATGAGATCCGAAGGCGGGATTCAGTGGTCACTCGATTTATGGATCTGAAAAGGTTTTTTTTTCTTCCGTTTTTGTTTGTCTAGCTTATGATTAATTGAAGAGAATGGATGAGATGGAGAAATGCATTCTTTCAAGCTCAAGTGTAAAAATTGAAGATGTTTGAGGTTTGTAAAATATCTATACAAAATGACTAGTGGGGGAGAGAACAAATCGAAACTTCTCGTTAATTAGAGAAATGTGTAGGTATTTAACGTCGAGCTAAATTATCAAAACACGTAAATACATTTTTGAGTTTTCTTAAAAATGTTTTGTATTTGAACCTGTTGCAAAATTTTAGGTAGTTTTTCCTGTACTCACTGCCTTGTAAACATTTTTTTAAGTAAGCTTGAAAAGTTTCTATACCTGAAAACAAAGTTAAAAGTTTTTAGAACATAGATGGGCATTTTTTAAAAGAATTTTCCATTTACTATTAATTGTCCCGAATGTCCTTTTATAATCAAAACATGGGTATTAATTCAATTTGATTCAATAAAAAATAATTTGAGATGTTAACGTATTATTCAAAAATGTTGGCATAGCTTGATAAAATAATTCAGTTGATTTTTGTCTCTTTAATCTGTATTGCATTTGAGCCTATGGTATATATTTCTGTAAAACTCTTAGAATGCACTTAACTGTTTTTAAGCACTTGTAATAACTGCCATAAGTATTTTTAATGGAAAAATTCGTGAGAAGCACTTAGAGACAATATCTGGGAAAAACTCTTGGAAGAAAGAAATCGATTATCAACGTAAATTTCCAAGAAAGTGAGCCACGTGAGCCGTGACTAAAATTTCTTTTTGTGTACGAAGAATTTTCTTCCCATGTATCTCCAAATCAAGTGATCATCCAGGAAGAACAGAAGTTTCTATTTTATTTTTATACAGTGGCTGAAGTATTAATGTTAAGAGAAGATACTTGTTCTGTGGTGTTTGAGAACCATCTTTTCTAGAATGCTTCTCTATTCGTTTGTGAAAAGAGGTGGGCTGCAGTTTTGGTATTGATTTAGATGAATTCTAGAAATTTGGTGCCGTTATAGCTTTATTTAAAAAACTAGAACGTACTCATTGTAAGTAATTCTGTGTCACTAACAATAAGTTTTTGCGTTCTAATAATATGCAACTGTAATTTGTTTACAATAATATGTTAAAAAAGAATCTTATCACAACATATAGAAAAATATTAATAATTATTTTGTTACCCGTTCTACTAATCGAATTTAGCTTCGTTACATTTTTGCTTTATGTCAGGATATTTTGATAAAAAAAATTAATTAATAAATTAGCCGAAACAGTTTTATGGAATAACTTTAGTTTATATTTGATTAAAAAATTTATATGAATGAACATTTTAAAATTTTCTCCGATGTAATGTTTATTTATTTTGTGTTTTATATACTTAACAGCTTTTTTATCGAGAAAACTGTAGTCAAGTACATGTAGTTTTATTTTACTTTCAAACTTATAAAGCACATTCTGTGATATATACTATAAATGTTAGGAACTGCAGTTAAAAAGCAGTTCGTTTTATTTTTTATTTGTATGTGAATATATTATTATAAGATGAAACTTGTGTGATTTTAGCTTTTCCTTTATATACTTGCATGCCCACCTCTGTCCTTCCTATAGTTGTATCTGTATATAATGTATATATATAATATATATTTAGTCATATTCCGTTGCTATGTAGAATATGCTTGAAAGAGAGAAAAACCGAACTTTTTTTTATTTGCTGTGCTTTAAAAGTGGTTCCTACTTGTGTATATGTTGTAATTCCCCATCATGTGCACTGATTACCTTAGGCCGAATATTAAATTAATTTGTTTCATACTTAATTTTAAAAACTAAGAAAAAATATCATTTAAAACAAAACTTAATGAATTCTGAGTTCCGTTTTGGATATAGATCCATAATTTTTTTACTGAAAATGACTTTTCAACGAAAAACTAATATCTGATGGTCTCAGGTTTAAAAAGAATAGCTTAGAAATGTGTTTAGCATGCAAGAAGCTCCGAGGATGTCAGTGTAGTCGTCGTCAGATACTCAAGCCTTCGCAGTTTTACTGTTTACATCAGCTAAATATTAAAGAATAATGATATTATTTATCATATCAAATCCTATGCCTTCATAGTTTATACAATATGAAATAGAGTTACATAAGATGTATGTTAGGCTGAAGATATCTCTCTCAATGTAATGTGCTATGAAACGCATATCAGTGAGTAATTATCTTTATCCTGTTTGATTTGAAAACCTCACAATTTCAAGAGTTTCGGTATTTTTTGAATTATTTGTTACAAGTAAAACTAACAGTAATTAAAAATTGGCTCTATTTATAAAAACACTGAAACATTTACTATGAAAAATTGTTAGAATCTTAGAATCCAGTCAAGCTATCGAAATGTAGCAAAGTAAAATTGACTCGTTCTATAAAATTAAAATACATATAAAATATTTAATTTTTCAAAGATTAATAAGAATCAGTTCAATACATTTTTGATATTCATATACATTTTACATATATTAATTTATATTTATTTTATTAATATTTTTATATTTCGTATTTTTATGTGTATAACAATCTGAAAATAATGTAAGTAATTCACAATGATAATTTAGAAGAATTGAAATACTTTTAAAATTCAACTCGTCAAAGATGGCTAAAATATAATTCAAATAATTCAGAAAAACTCAAATAAAAAAATCCTTTCTTTCCCCTTGGTTAATTCTTTTCTGATGTTTTTGTCAATAAAATGATTGCTTAAAAAATTTTTTTAATCATTTAATTGTTATTTGAATATAAAAATTTCGTAAATATGAATATCAAAAAAGCATTGATAGTAATATAATTACGTATGAAATGAAAAAAAAATTAAAAATACTTATTTCACATATCTAGTATGCTTTGATTTCAGAATAGTCATGTAAAAAATGAAAGCACTGATTTTATTACAAATCAATTTAAATAACTATTACATTAAATTTTATTATTGCACCAAATATTACAAATAGTAAAATCAAGAAGTAAATTTTTAATAAATAGTTCGCTGGCATATTAAACTCGAAATAATTTTAAGCATATAATTTTCAGATGATAATCATAAGCAATCCGTTAAAATTTTGAATTTATTTGCTTAAAAAAAATGGAAAGAAATGCTATCATTTTAGTTCACACACATTGGAAAATTAGGAAGTGCGTGTGAAACTTAACATCCTCAAATTAAACTTAAATTGAAAAAAGTGTCAAATACGTAGATTATTAAACATTTAAAAAAAAGAAAAATTGTATTGTTGGAAAATACAAAGTTCTATGATATTTATAAGTGAAAAATACTTTAACTACACATACATACACACACACACATGTATATTTATATAACTCAAGCTCGTATAAATTTGTTTGAATTGTTCATAGACATCACAATTCGTGAGCTTCTATTTTACAAATACGTTATTTATAAAAACTCAATGGAACTTTAGAAAGAAAATAGATTGCTCAATTTTAAAGTACGTTGAAAAATTACATTTCTGTTAAAATTATATGTTTCTTTTTCTAAAACATTTAAAAATGTACTTTAACATAACTTTTTTTTTATAATTTACATAAACTAAAAGCAACAATTGACATTAAGTTGCGTGGCTTCTTACAATTCAAATTATACATTATATCCGTTTATTGACGGTTGCCATGCATAAGTATTATGTTAACCGAATTCTTTTGAAAAGCAAATCTCAGAGTTGCAGCTCTCATCATTAATGAAAGAAAATCACGATTCCTCCTCATCAAATACATCACACTGCCTGATTGTTTATTTTTCGCTATACTCAAATCATGTGGGTATTCATTCTTGCCCGAGTTATATGATATTCGAGGTAGTGTTATAGCGTTCTAAAAAAAAAAGTTCTAGTTTTAGAATAAACACGAATTGTAGCAATGGTTGAGACTAAGCTTCAACACATTTTTCCTATCATGTATAGAAGTAAATGAAATACATTTAATTACATATAAATATATATTTAGATAAATTTTAATACTTACTGAAATGTATCAATTTGCTGCTAATAGAGAAAAAATGAGGCTGTATAATATTTTGTATTAAAAACGATTTCTTCGAGCACTCTTTCTAAGCATAAAAATTCTCGTTGCAAAAATTTCTTTCGACAATCACGTATTTTTTTGGGAAATGAGTGAATATTTTAAATACGAATCTAGTGAATTCTCTCAACGCATTCGTTTGGATAATTACTTTGAAACAATTATAAAATCTTATGTGTATTTTTGAACACATATAAGTATGAAATCTTATATTTTTTAAAAATAATTGCAACAACTCATCATGAATAATACTTGCACTTAATCAATATGTGCAACGCTAAAAATATTTTTTTTAATTAATTTTCAAGAATTATCTGTACAAGTAACGTTTTTATCGTGATTTCAATTTGTACTTTCGACTGCTTAAAATATTCGAAAGTAGTTATTTTAATTTTTTAAAACCATGTACTAGAAAGAGATAATTAATTTATCATTTCTTAATAGAATGTTTCCTACTTTTAAAAGTATAAGATTATAAATAACAAATTATAAAAGATAATCTCATGCTTATGGGTATAAATTGTCCTAATGTTTATTTATTATTATTTTATTTTCTCTATGAGAATAATGAATTGTTCTTCCATCATTATTGATGTTTGGAATTTTAGGGACGAATGAACTATGCGGTACAACTTGAACTTAATCTTGCACACATTCAATTTGTTAAAAATCTCAGTTTAATTATTAATTCCGATTTAAATTCACTTATTGTTTCATAAACTTAAAAATTCCTTTTGATTTCATTGAACAATGAAAAGTCTTTAAAAGAAATGTTTCACATCATTTTAACAGTAAGAGGAAACAAATCAATAAAATGGTTGTAACTTTTTATATATACGGTATGCAATTTTATTGTGTATTAGCTGAAGTTTCACTGAAAATTGAGGCAAAAATATAAATTTATATAAACTTATCAGATAAATCATCTATGTGACAAGACCTAATATTGTAATCTCAAAAATATTTCACATGTAGTAACTGTTCACATAAAATCCTTTAAGTTACTTATGTAAAAGGAGGATTGAAACATCAATTTTTATTTTTCGAACTGAAGGAATGTGCCTTTTATTTAAGCTTAAATGATTATGCTAAAAACTATCTTAAAAATTGAAATTTCCAACAAATAACAAAAAATCAGTTAATTACGAAAGCAAATGTAGAATTTTTCTGAATAGTATCCATATTTTTTCTGTAAAATTATTTTCGGAAAACTCAATCAACACAATAAAATTACGTATAAATTTAGTTGGATTTCAGACATTCCAGGGTATACTCTATTAAAAGTAATACAAATAACATTAAAAAGTTCTAATAAAAAATAAAATTGACTGTTCTACAAAGTGTATGACAATTTAAATCACTAAAACATGTCAACTATCTTAGCCAATGCAATGAATGCAATTTCTATGCATTTATAATCATCTTTTAAAATTATATGAAAAAAAAAAAAGATGTTTGTAATAATGATGTGAATCATTAAAATATTATGCTTGCACAACAACGAAGAATAGATTTCGCTTAAGCACTCTAGTCTTAAAATGTAATTTTTATGTTCATTTCTAATATCAAAAATATTTAGAATAATCAGTTGAAAGAATTAATTATTATAACAAATTATTCACTAGGCAAACAGCTTCGACTCTAAATTTTTTCTAAAAAAACTATTATTTTAATATCAAGTATTGCTTAAAAGGTAAAGAAAATAGCTAATTTTATTAAAATTAGTTTATACTCTTACAGCAGTAATTAGAGACTAAATAATCTATAATAAGATTTAAAAAATTAAATCGAATGTAAAATAATTAAGTTTCATTCGAAAGGAAACAAAATTAATTATTTTATCAAATCAAGTGAGCTTTTTTTAGATGAAATTTTATAAATTATCGTCTTTTGAACTTAGTTCTACCATTGCTGCTTAAAGAAGCTTATAAAAACAAATTTATCCTATAAAACAAATAATTAGATCTACCCTTGAATTTAAAAAGTATGCAACATTTACCAACTGTATACACAAAAGATAATCGATTAAAACTCAAATTTTAATTTTCTTTCAAAAAAAGACACAACACTTTAAAATCTAAAATTATTTAACTACTTAGAAATATAACAATATCCACTTACAAATTGTTAAAAAAAAAAATATTATATTTACGTAACCATATAAACCCTTTCATCAAAAACATTTCAAGGCATTCTTGTTAAATCTTATGCACTTTCTTCGTACAGCAACAACCTATATAAACTTCCAAATATATTGACATAATAACTATTCAACGTAATATTGAGACAACGTCCAATGTATTGGATACCAAATTCTTTTTCAGTTGTGACCTGTGGAAGCAAGTTACTATTTCCTTATTTAATGTTTGTTCTCCACACTTGAATGATCAAACCCTATAAGTGATAAACTGTCCAGTTACGCCAAGAGTGTTTGACATTTGTTGGTAAACTGGGTCGTTTGCCAGCATTTGTATCTTTGCATGTTTTTCAACTTATGAGTCACCCATGGATGTCTGTTGTTTACTACATAATTGTGGTACGAGATGTAGTGATGATTGAGCTTTCTAAAATACAATAAAAGTCATTCCAATAGATGTGTGTATTACTGTTTGAACACAAATATCGACATATACAGTGTCTTGCCTTTAAAATGTAATAAAAGAAATTTTTACATATATCACTTTACAATTTCGCAGTTGTAATGACATTCGTTTTTTTAAAAAGAAATTTAATCAATAAATTGCAACAATGTCGGAGATAACTGTGTTTCCCCCCCCCCCCATCAAGGGAGATAAAAAGGAACAAAAAATATCTTTTCGTGATTTGTTTAAATTTACTTTATTTTTTTTTTTTTTTATGTTTTGTCATAAGGAAAATTTGAATGCCTCTTTTGTGATCAGTAGCAACCCAGTTATGGGGAATTTGAAACCTTTCAATTTTCTAAAAAGCTACCTTTTGAATAAATCCAAATTATGCTTGCGAAACCATTTTTAAATATTAACATTTTTTTCTTCCCTTTTTAAATTTAATTTTAAAGAGATTACATTATATTAAAAGTAACATGAGGAAAATAAAAGTATTTTTTTCACACATATACAAAACTTTTTATTATTATTATTGTGCCATATTTGATACTTTTTTTTTTTTTTTTTTTTTTTAAATTTAAGAGTCTGCCCTGACAGCACCAACTCTAAGGTATTTATCTTTTTTTAAAAAAAAACATTTCATTCTATGATTTGAAATGCATTTTTAATGTTCCCGAAGTTGGAAATAGTGAAGTTTTATTGAAAACCCTCTTTTTTATTAATAAATTAGAATAGAAAAAAATAGCTTAACAAAACGATGTACTTGTTGAATATTTTTATTAGAATCAGTCTCATTTAGTATTACGGTCTTATTATTATATAGTCCATTTGCAAAGCTTTCAATCGGGGGAAAAAATTTATTCTTGAAACAAAAATTTTAATGGATGAAAGAGAAAAACACTTTTATTCGTAACAGTGGTTAGACTCCTTATTCATTTATTAAACGAATAAGGGTTGATGAGTGTGTGTAAGTAAATGATTGATCATGAATTACTACAGCAAAGATTTTGCATCAAAGCAAAGAAATGCAATAGGTATTTCTTTAAGCAATTAAACACTTTTCAATATGATATATTTAAGACAATAATATTTAGCACCAGGTTGCCAAAGATCAATTTTGATTTGTAGTTTGTTTATAATATCTAAAATTTTAAACACAAGGAAATTAATCAGCTGTCATTTTGAACAGTTAAGAGATTATTACAATTATGATTAAACCTCATAATAAAAGCAGTCAAAACTCAGTTCTGCCACCTCTCGAAAATAAAATTTTAACAAAAAATTATTCCATCTATAGTTTTGCAAAGAACAGATTTAGCCACTAAATGTGAACTTTGTTTAAATAATTGTTAAATTGTTCAACTAATTTGGATTATGGGGAAGGAGTGGTATGTGGTGGATCGTCAAGAAACTTCCCTCATGACAGTATCCAGAGGCAGTTGCTAGAGCCTTCAATGAAACGCCCAGCGTTGTATGCATCTTACAAAGCGGAGCTGTACAGCCATGAGGACCAATGAAGATTAATGTTGTCCATTACAGGGAGGTGTAACAACTTCCTAGTTGCCTCGTTTATCTCATGCGGGCACAAAAACTCAAGTTTCAAGGGTTATCGTTTCCTGGTGGCTACATGAGCGAGATCTGTTTAAAAGACGTACTTACGTCCCGTTGACTTCTTCACGTAGAAGAGCCTGTTTAGCATGGAGCAGAGAACATTGATATGTGTGATTGTTTATAAACGTCACACTGAGAAGCTATACGAAGGCTTTTGGCGACACACCTCGTAATTTTGAACCTAAAAAAGAACACCTAAGCTGTCACCTCCCTCACCTAACTTTCAAACCACGCTTGGAGGACTTGGGACCTCAACAGACATAACAAGCATCAGCCCCGCTACACGACGAGTATTTGGTGACATAAAAGTTCCGAGTCCACGAAGCGATCGAAACAATGTCTATAGCGAGTTTGCGACCATGACAACTAAGCTACCCTGGCCATTTCTACTTCAATAGAATAATGTACGCTATCAGTGCAAAACTTAATGTAGTTATAGTAATTTCTATATTTGCGTGTACTGCATTAAATTTTACGCAATAATACATAATATTTTATATTTTTGCGCTATTTTTAAGTGAGCGAGGAAATGTGAGGATTTATGGCAGAGCCAAATTTGGCTATGCAGCACAAACTATGAGAGACTGCGATCTAGATGTAAGAAAGATGAAGAAAACAGAAAGAAAAAAAAATAGTTGGCTAGAAGGAGGGTCAAAAATAGAAAAAGATCACTAGGGTACCGTGGGGAGTCATGATTCCTGAATTAAATTTCAGAAGGTAAACCCTGAGGGAGGTAGTCTTTTAATTATTTGCCAGTAATCCAGCGGTGCTCTACTCCCGTCGGATATCTAAAAGATTACCAAGAAAGTACTGTGCTACTCACTTTTAAATTATTTAATCTAAACTCAAAATATTTATATATATAAAAAAAAAATTAAACACAATGTTGGTTTTAAAGACTGAAACACAATAATAAACTCACTTGAGCTGACATTTTTACTTGATCCTATTAAAAATTTATATAGTAGATTAAATATATTTTCTACACAAAATACTAAATAATTTAGAAGTCTTAGCATGATTAAATAGTAGAATAAAATATAACTAATAGAATAAAATATACATTAAGTCAAAATTATCCATTTTGTTTCTTTCCTTTATGCCTCATTTTAAATATATTTAATATTAAAACCAATGGAGCAAAAAAAAAAGTATAAAATATCAAACTTCCTTCAAATGACTAACTAGACATCTCAAACAGTATCCAGAACAAACATTTGAACAAAATAATTAATATATTTATGTCAACACAGAACTTATGTGTGGTCATCCTCCAGAACAAGTTTCTAGAAAATGACCACATAATTTTAAATTACACTCAAATTACGAGGATGATTCCAGATCTGTGACCTCACTCACCACACAACTGAATGACCATACGAGTAGACCAGTTTTATTTGAAGATTCAAAGTTGAATGTCATCTCATCATTCTGCATTGGAATCATTTTCATTATTCTGCACAGGTATATTTATCTATAATCGAATCTGTCATTCAGTTTACTAATTGCTTACCACCTTAACCACTGACCTACCTCAGCCCCAAAACAATTACACTTTTTGACTAATAATAAAATTGAGTATAAAATTTTTACAATTGACTTTCTGGGGATCATAAAATACATAGTGCACAGTTACATGTTAAGGAGGAAATTTTCACAGAAAGTTAAATCAGGGAATACTGAAATTGAAGTTGCACACAAAATCCTATAAAATATTTCAACACTACAAGTCCTATAGATGAAAATGATAGGTAACTATAGCACACATGCGCATGTTCCTCTCGCTTAACTTTCCCACCACACATTAAATCTTGGAGATTCTGATTTGAAAAATGCTGTAGTTTCTATTCTTCACAAAACTACTAAGGTAAAAATCTGTAAATCTACAACTGTCTAGTTTCTCTATATTTATGACTTTTTCCAACTAGGTTACCATGATCTAAATGTATAAGAAATTATTGACAATATTTTAAAGAAAAAATATTATTTCTTTTCATAAATTAAACTTTTCTTAGAAAAAGTTAAGTGTCTCTTTATCAGAAAAATTAATTTTATAAAAAAAAAAAATTTCCTCTCAACTTCTGAATTTGAATCCTTATATTTATTTAGCCTCTTTTTTATTATAATGCCAAATTAATTACCTCCCTCAAGATTATAAAATAGGTAATCTGATATGAACGGTAACACAAAAATTCAGCTATGTTTTAATACTACAAAGTGTATATTTTCAAGAAATGTTTCCATTTTTTAACATTTACATAATATTATGCGTTTGAAAATGTATGTTGTTCCCAATGTTTTTCAAAGCTACAAAAGTGTTAATAGAAATAAAATTTCACAAAAGAAACAAGCATTTTCAAATTGAAACACAATTCTTTATTTTACAATTTGATCCATATATTTACCTAATAACATTATAAATCAATATTATTGAAAATGTCAATAAATGAACAGGAAAAGGTAGTTCAAATAAAAATCAGAAAATATTAAACCATCTCTTTAACTGTTTAGTTTCTCTGCAAATATATAAAAGAAAAATTCATTTTGTAAGTATTAATTTAATTTCAATAATAATATCAATAAATAACAACTGAATTTTTAATGATTCAATCAAGCTTAAATACTTATTTTATAGTATTGCATAAATATTTCTCCACATCTTGCACATTTATATCATTTTACAAAATTATTGTACAGAAGAATAAAAAAATCTCTTAATGAACTGAATCTAAATTGAGCAAAAAATAATTTAATATATAACACTCAAAAATATTTAACATAAAAGCTGAAATTTTAAATGACAAAGCATACAAATTAAAGGTACAGCTCTGAATGTGTGTGTGTATATTATATATATATATAAAAGCTTATGATAATTCAGATCTAATAGCTTATATAAAACAAAAACTCAAAATCAAAATTAGCGTAATACAGAATTCTCACAAGCTATAATTTGTTCAGTTATGTGTTATCTACAAAAAATCAAATTTCAAAAATAAAGTAAAATATTTTTCTAAAATTGATAAAGCAAAACATATCTAAGTATTTTCATCAAACAAATTAATCATTCCTGATAAGTATTTTTAGACTACTACAAGAAAATTATCAGGAAGACTTTAATACTTATGACAACTCGAATCTGATAACAAAGCATTCAAACTGCAGAATCATGAATTATGATCTCAATGCTTTCCCATCAGATTTCATTTCGAAATTATTATTACACAGAATCATTTTGAAATTATTATTTTCAAAACGCTGAGAAAAAAAAAATCATAAAAATGATTATCTCCATCAGGAAACAGAATAAATATATTTTGAACAAAATTCAAAAGTAAAAACGACAAACTATCTCTATAACAAAAAATGAAGGAAGTATAAAGTGAAAACAGAGAAAACAATAACAAAAAAAAAAAATAATAATAATTTAAAAACAAATTATATAATATTCAAAGCAAAATTCATAGCAAACAATATCTTTAAAAATATTTCCAATGTTATTTTTATTAAAATGTCTTTGTTCATTATAAATTAATCAAAATTCAATTTTTAAAAATTAAAAGTCTATTAAACATTTAATAGAAAGATTAACTGTACATTTTAGAGATGAAAAGTTATAATAAGTGAACTCAGATTATTTTACTACAGAATATATTGCTATTATACTGAGAATGAAGTTCAATACTTGCTCACTTAGCATTTCTTACAACTGAAGGGGGAAAAAAAGAAAATTTGAAAAAACAGTTCATATAGACAAAACAAGTAAATATAAAAACATTTAATAGCAATGATTAAAATCAATAAAAATGACTGTCAATGATTAGCCATCAATAAAATTATTCATAAGAACACAAGCTATTAACTTTGTCACTATAAAAAATATTTATCACTTAAATATTCAAGAGTTCAAACTGCCAACCAAAAATTATATCAACATTATGCATTACTGAAACTGGTTTGTCAAATTCCTTATAACTTGATTCAATAACACATGTTAACAAATAATTATCCCATCGAAGAATAGATATTTTAAAAATAATAGAAAACCATATTAAATAGCAGATTTGAAATAAAAAAAATTTAATTTATTTTAGAATCTGATCAAAAAGAAATCTTTAAAAGTTTTAATGCTTCATAATGATTTTACTTCAAGATATTTTAAAACTTAAAAATTATTTTAAAAAATAATTCATTATAAACCATTCCTATTTATAAAATATATACTATTACTAGCTGCATGTACATCATACTCTTTCAGAGAACCATTATAAGAAATTTAATAAAAATTTAATTTAATTTTGATATCTAATGCTAGAAATTACATCAAAAACTTTATTTATACAATCAGATGTAACAGTTGTACAAAGATAAGAGAAACTTAATTAGAATAGTGCTTTGCACATACAATAAACTTTACAGCTGCACTGCAAAATTTTATACAAATTATTTTAACTTTTCTCCTTTTTTGTACCACTCATCATACATTATTTAAAAGGATACTTAGCAATCAATTAAATGATATTAAAACAGAACATGTACAAATAATTCATAAAGATTATGAATATCTTATTTGAAAAATTCCAGTGTTTACAATGTTTTAAGAGCTAAATGTTTTAAAAGCTCTCAGGAAATCCAGGAAGACTGAATTAAGCAATAAATAGAAATAATATTCTAAGTAATCTAACAGCATCTTTTTTTTCTTTCTTTTTTATATAACAATAACAAGCAATTTTGAGTCACTTGATGCATTCCTTTTGATAAATAAGAAATCAAAAATAGGCAAAATAAAAAAACTAGCATGAAAATTTAGTGATTTGCAGAAAGATTTAAAATAAGAAATAAACATAATAAAAATTCCTGAAAGAAATATTAAAAGTTAAAAAAAAATCTATGCACAAATTTTTGATCTTAATTTTTGATTAAATTTAATTCTTAATAAATAATAGTTTTAAATATTAACAATGAAATAGCTTATAGCATCTATAACGACACATATATAAGAATATATGTAAAATTTACATATATACATGCTATCTAAATTAATTGCAATGGGTGAAATGCAAAGATATTTTACTCTGTTTGTGCAAGATGAAGATGCTCTGCTTGCTGTTTCAATTGGAATAAGTTATCTTGAATTTTGTCAGTGATTATCTTCCTCTTCTCCATCTGAAATTTTAAAAGATAACATTAACTTAGTAACTTTATTTAAAAAGAAATACGCATACACTTGACATATTTAAAAAAAAAAAAAAAAAGTAGGTCTCTCTGATGTGATAAATCACTCTAAAATATAAAAATGATTTTAAAAAAAATAATTCAAAAATTACTTCATGCCAAACACTTTAGATTGAAAATTTTGACTATTTTTGTAACTATTTTGAATAGCTTATTCCTGATTCTTTTTCTCTGATAATGCCATCAAAAATATTCTTAGTACGAAAAAATATTCCTTGCTTGCATTTTTAACAGGGAAATTACAATAAGTACTACATCAATTTTCAGGAATGTATTAACACCATATTAGCCAAAATACAATCACAAAATTAAGAGAGCTATGGTGAAAATTAAATGAACAATCAATTACTAAAATTTTATATAATTTACCATCACTGCATCGATAACAGCTTTTAAATAACAATTTAATGAATTTTAAAAATTAGCTTAGTTTGTTACAAGTTTTATATTTCTTATTGAGATAAATCCAAAAAATTTAAATGTCATAAAATTCTGTCTTAAAGCATATGAAATAAAATGACACTTACAACCCTCAGTTGCCAACATATCAAAGCAATTTTCATAATAATCAACATACACATTTAATACATCACAAATCTTATGAATTGTCAAATGTATATTATAACAAATTTAAAATATTGACTAATGCCCTTCTGTAGTTTAATTATTTGAATCCACACTGCATTAAAAAAAAAACCATTAAAATGCTGAAAAGTTTTCATACACAATTAGTAATCAGATATTAATTAATTTTCTTCAATAAATCTAGTAACCACTGCTTTTTGATCAATTCAAGATTATTATAAAAAAAATCAAAACAATAAATATACACTTTTTCATAGTTCTATTACCAAAAATTTAAATTTATAAATTGTCTTCTCATACACCTAAAACAAATAAGAACAAACACATTCCCACAGTGAGAAAAACAGATTAAACCATTACCTTTTTCATTCCATTTTGAAAAATGTGAATATTTTCAACGACTAAACATTACTTAAACAGAAATTAATGATGGAATGAGCATCTAAAATTTCAATTAGTTTTTACATTTGAATTCTGGAAAATGTAAAAAATGAAGAAATATAAAAAATGCCATCAAATAACTTTCTGATAAAAATAAAAAAAAACCATTAATATTTATAAGTTGACAATTATCAATTATAATTTATTCATCTGTAAATTTAATAAATAATTAAGTTTTAAATATTTTTCAACATGATTTGACAGTTTACTAAACCAAACAGATATACAGTAAAATTTCTAGGTACAGCATTTCAATTCAACACTAAACAACACGTTAAAATTGAAAATGATGATTTTAAACAACTGAAAAATTTAAACAGAAAAACAATGTTTAAAACCGTAAAAAAATACATTAAATTTATTTTGCTCATTTTTCTGTATTCTTGTTATTTAAAAAAATCAATTCTAAATTTCAGTCCATCAGTAATCAAAAGTTTTTGCAAAGAATTATAGAGATATTAATATATTGGAGTAATATAATTGAATTTTTGTACTATCTATATAAAAATCAAATAATACTTAAAAGTTTTAACTAGACAGGATGTAAAAAGAGGCTTTTTTGCATTCATAAAAAAAAAATTCACAGAACAAACAACAATTTCTACTTAGTTATCTAAATAGAAATATACCATAGTTATAAAAAAAATGAAGCATTATATGTTATAAGGAAATAGTCATTTTTTAAATTACCCAGAGATCTTGAAAAATTTTTAATTATATTTTATATATTCTGATTTTATCTTAATATTTAATACGTATAGATAAAGTCAAATTTTCAATGCCATACAAATTATTGTAATTAAATAACCAAAAAATAGTTTAATATAAAAAAAGTTAAATTATAATAATAAACTAAGGAGGCATAGTTTCATATGAATATGAACAATTACATAGAGAAAAATTTTCCTTCTGTATTTAAACATATAAATACTGCAAAAACTACCTAAAAAATTGCATGACAATGATATATCATCATATTTAAGATATCAGTGTGATGTGATTTTTAAACCACTAATCTCAATCACTGGATCGGGGCTGGTTGAATTCAAGATGCAAAGCAAAAACATTTTTAAAAATGACAAAAAAAAAAAAAAAAGACTGGAACCCATCTAATAAATGAATTATTGGAGTAAAGAGCTATTGTCCTACAAAATTTGAAAATCACTCTTTAAAGCATGTCAAAAATATGCATTGTGCCATGCCAATGCTTTTAAGTAACAAATTATTTTATAGATACATTTATACATTCTAAACATACTATATCACTTTTTTTAAAAGTATAAAATCTTTGATTATGAAGTATAAAATAGAAGAAAAAAAGAGATTTCAAAAGGGCCAGTGAACAATAAATGACATGATATTCTTGATGATAAATCAGATACCTGTAAATAAATATATTCCATAAATAAACAGATTTTCCTTAATACTGTTGTTATGTCCACTGCTTATCAAATTACTTATAAAACAATGAAAAAAAAGAGTTTGAAGCAACAAAATACAGTTTGAACTATTTTTGTGTCAAAGCAGTTTAATTTCACTTCCATTTAATAAAAATTTTTAACAGAGAAGGAAAAAAAACAAGAAATCATTTTTTAAAAAACTTCATACAGAATGCATACATACTTTTATTTCAATAATTTTTATTACACTAAATAAAACAGAATTCCTTTTCAAAAAGTTTCTATAAACTTTACGGCAGCAAAAAACGTTGTTTTCGAGACATTTACTTGTTTAATTGAAGTAGTTGCAATTCCGAGTAAGTTCCCAAAAAGCTCATTAGATCTGCTTTTATGCTTTATGCTTCTTTGAACATTTCTACTCAGAAATTTATGTACTTCTAAACATCAATGGCATATAAGGTATGATTGTAAAGTAAGGAAAATTATTTTCTGAGATGTATCTTATAGAAACCCACAAAGATATCTTTAGAGATATAAAAAGAGGCATGAACAAAAAAAGTTTTAGAGCTGTAAGTCATATTGCAGCTCTATGCATTCCATTTGAAAATTTACAGTTAATATGTTTATGAGAGTAGGCAGTTAAATCAAAAATCCCTCCCCCCCCCCAAAAAAAAAAAAAAAAAAATCCTGACAGATCTTGAACATATTCACAAATTTTTGTATAAAATAGAAAAGATAATCTGCATTTTTTTTCAAATTATTCACAGGACTATGGTATACAATTATTTCCAATAATTTCAAACTGCTATAGTAACAGTTTTATTTTGCATGGTAATATGAAATATTCTATTTATCAACATATTATTACCTTGAAGATACATATTCAAATAATTTAAAAAAGCTGTCAAAACTTATATAAATACCAAATCATATCAGATAATATTCTGCAATTAATTTCATAAACAACTTGATTTCATTTTTCATCAAAATAAGACTATTACCAATTATATAAATAAAAACATGTTTCAAAAAAATGAACTATTTTTTTAAAAAAATTTAACTTAGAGATCTAAAATATGTATTTAATCAAATTTTAAAAAGTAATCTATTTAAAGAAATATACTAATAATTCCATTAGATGTTAATTAACATTGCTTTACAGCCAATTGAGGGGATAACAAGCTTCGTAATTTTGTATCACAGTCAAGTACACAACACTCAGCTGATACTACATTATTTTAATTTACACACCACCACCTAAATACTTTTTGACTCAGTTAGAGTTAACATACAATAGAATAACAGCAACCAATTATTCTGTTAAAATGCTAACCATCAGACATCCAGATATCACTGTATGGTACCTCACTCTTCTATCTTTTATTGCAAACACAACATTGGGGTACTTTGAGGTTTAGTTTTCTTCCATGTAAAACAACCTGCACAATGGATCTTTAAACAAACCCAGACTCATATGTGTCTTGACTTGCACATAGCCCACCATGAAGATTAAGACCAAGACCACTCTCCTACCATTATTCTTCATGATAATCTTTGATGGTATTAAGACTCGAGGCAAAACTTAAGAAATATATTATTGCTCATGACCATGACTGCTGAGTGGTTACTACCATCACTCAAAAATAACTAATAAAATCCCCAAAGAAATGCAACAAATTTTTAATTTTTAGTAGTTTAATTCCAATACAATTGAATGAATAAGACAATCATTAATCACATGAACAAAGGTAGTATAATTATTCTGCAGTTCAAGAGTTAATCAGCTATAGAGTAAACAAGTTGATATTTTTTTAATATCTTACAATTATTAAATTTATTGAGATATACATTGATTTCAACTTTTATTAATTTAATTTCATGCTCAATGTAAAACTCACTTAAATGCTCAATATTTCATTTCCTCCATTTTGCTTTCCCATTTTCTGTTCCTTTTTTATGTACTAAAATAATTTGCAACATTTTAGTCTGTTTATGTACTAAAATGTAATATTTCAAAGTGAGGAAAAGATTTTTTTTTCACACATTTTTTATTCCTATAACTCAAATTGAAACACTGGAAGTTCTAATTGACATCAACCCATAAGTTTATTGATAACTAATACATAAACTATAATATAAAAGAAAATTACACAAGAAACATAATAAGAAATATAACAACATAAGAAATTAGTCTAACCTTAATCTAAGAAAGAAAAACTACTTTCCAAGGAAATTTCAGTATTAATTAAAACACGTGCAATCAGGATTCGAAATGAAATTTAAAGGTTAAGAAATAACTTTTATCAAAAATTATACTATGTATGTGCTGTCCTTAATAAGGATTTTTTTTTAAAAAAAAAAATCAAAACATTAATGAAAAATTTTTCTTTTCTTTCCATTTTGACTCCTGATTAGAAAGTGAGCACACTGACTATAAAGTAGTAACTAAAAAAAAGTAACTACAATCAGTGCAGGGAAGAAAATTAAAAATGAATCACATGCCTTGAAATATTCCTTAAGTATTTGTCCATCACCATAATCCAATGCTGGCTTTAAAGAAAGAAAGAAAATCAAACTTAAACATTAAATTGTAATTTAAGAACAACTTTCAAAAATTCTCCTTTACATGCATATATTCTAGCATGCACATGCTTAAAAAAATTTAATTTCAAATTAAAAAAAGAACTTTCAATCAATCAAGCTAAAGTTGTAGGAGTGCATAGTCCATAGCACAACCTTAATACTTTAGTGATTGCAAAAATTCCCTATTAAATTTTGAATAGTACATTCACATTAATAATAAAATAAGAGTACAAAAAAGAATGAGCAACAAACAATGTATTTTGCAAGAATCAAACACAGACTTTTGATATTAAACAAGTACTTAAATCCATACAAACAGCATCTCAAAGTGCTGATTAAAGCACCAAACATTTTGAATCTATTTTTTTTTTTTTTTTTAAAGTCTTAGAATAGATTCATAACAACATTCACAACACATAACATAATTTAAATGAATATCTTGACAGAATTCTATTCAAGATAAAGAAACACAAGGTAATATGGGAAAGCACTTAACTGATTTGTTAAAATAATATACTTTTATTAAAAAAAAAAGATACCGTACAATTAGGAAACAAAATCGGCAGCTTTTACCAGAAAAATAAAAAAAAAAAAAAAAATTTAAATATTCATCCCTCAAAAACCAAATAAAGATTATAAGTTATTTATGGCTATTATAATCATAACTTATAAGTAAAAATGAATGTCTAAATGAATAAAAATTACTTCATAATATAATAAAATACAATTTATCATTAACATGAAGATCAGATTACTTAAAATAAAAGTTATAATTTACTCTTTCCCTATTAAAATCTAAAAGATATGTGAAAAAAAAAATTTAAAAAAACTAGCCAATTAGTTTCATTAAACAAGATAATGCCTAGTAAACATATTTTGATGAATATATTATTTTGAACATATTATTTAAATTAGAAACATATTATTTAATTTATTTTGCTGCATAAATTTAGCATTTATTAAAGAATGTAAGGTTACCTCTCTCTTTATTGAAAATAATGCAAGTAAGACAAAATGCAATCAAATTTTAATTTTTTCAATAATTTCATATTTATAAAATAAACTTAATTTACAAGAAATAAAGAAAAAAAAATTGAAAAATACTTTCAATATATTATTTATTTCACATAAAAGTTAAGTAATATAGAAGATGTATTAAAGTATATCAAATAATTAGGTGATTTTTTTTTTAAAAAAAAGAATAAATTTTAAAGCATCCTCTAATGTTATTTGTGCACTTTTCTTCTGTATCTTTCTTCCATTCATGCTTTATTTTTACATCTAGAAAAACATAAGTGAGATATGGACAAATGATTTAAAAATAAATGCTAAAGCATTATCTTTAACAAATTAATTCATATCTTTTTTCAGTAGATAACTTTTTTTTTTTCATTTGAGCATTCATGTTAAAATTAAAAAATCATATATAACTGAAACATTTATTGACAAAATAATTCCTCAAATTAATAAAAATATAATTAGATTTTTCACCAAAATTTTCATTATAGAAACTATGTCTTTGAAGGTGTAATAATACTTTTACTGAAGGCTAGGCAACATGAAAATATTTATGGGACTTTATTCTTATCTCAAGATATCAAATTTAGGAGAAAAAAACTATTTTAATGAGACAATATCAGATAAGACATTCAGTATCAGAAATACATATTTTCTTTGCAAAAATACAAAAACAAAATTTTTATTAATAATTAAATAAAACTCTGAAGAATGAATATTAACTAATAAGTGTAACACAAATTCTTTTAAAATAAAAATATATAAATACTGCATATTTCCATATAAACCATCTCACATATATGCCAAGGGCCTGTTCCCCCCACCCTTTTCAAAAACCCATCCAAAATTAAAATACTGAATATAACCCGAAATGAAACATTTTGAATAAAGAGAACAAAATCTAGTATGCAAAACAATAAAATCAAGTTTGATGAATCATTTGGACCCTTGGATTCTGACATAGACATTAAAATATTCATATTCTTTTTCCATACAGATAACATTCAAAATACCCCAAATATAAGTTAGAAGATAAAAGTAATAATCCTTTTTCATTGTTACTTTTATGTAAATCTCATCTACAGTATTCTACTATTATTTCTAATGCATATTTTTAAACTTTCTTGTTAGTCGAGTACAAATTACACCAACATCAGATGTTTGTTTTTATTTATTTATTTTGATGACGACTTAACAAACCAGTAGTAGATACATTTCCAAAAATATAACTCCCTTTCCTAAACTCTGAATGGAATAAAAGAATTATTCCATTTAAAATTATTTATTTTTCTCATAAACTTAAGGTATAGAAACTAAGTACATAAAACCAAGCTGTGTTTGCTAATTAATACTTAGGCATGGATAAAGTATAAATGTTTTTGCAGCCTAGCAGATCTTTACATAAACCACATCCCCCCCCCCACACACACAATTCTGCTTTTGAAAAAGTTCCAAAAATTCATGTTTATACATGGAAATATATGATAAATACAATAATAAAGTAATAAATTAAAATAAGAAATATTGTTGTAGAGATCAGCTCGATTAAGAAGTGGACTATATGAATTTAAGTAGCTTTCATTAATAGTAAAAGCATGCAATTAGGGGTATATTTAAGTAAAATTTATAGTGGTAACATTTAATTAAAGATTCTTGTTATAAAAAGAGAATTCTCCAGAACAATATAAGTGTCTGCTCACCAAGGTAACTCAAATGTGAATGAACAAAAAGTTTACTCTGTAGCAAATTCAGATCTTTGAACTCAATGATTTCCTGTGGAGAATGGATTTTAAGTCCTGCTCCGAAGGATGGAAGTATAAGATAAAAAAGCACCCCTGCTGATCGTGAAAGATGGTGCTAGCTTGGTTGAAAGGGAAGGAAATTGCACAGCCAACAGGAAAATGAATGAGCATGAAAATTATATCTGGTGTTTAAATATTCATTTTTCAATACAGTAATTTTTTAATCCTCCACAAATAAGAGTACACAGTAAGAAAAAACTATATAATATCCAAAGGATAAAAACTATTACTTATCATATAAATAATCTATGTAAAATATGATTATAAAATAAAGTTAGAACATTGAAATATAGCATTATAAATGTGGTCACAACAAACACATAAACAAGCGTGTAATATATTTAATTCTCATTGTTTAGCCCTTAAATTTTTAAGGCATAATTAAAACTAATGCACAGTATAGATTAGGTTATATAAAAGTATTATGAATATTTTTTTAAAAAAAAAATTGGTTGATAGTTTATCAATGCACACTTAAAAACAACAGAACTACAGGAGCTACACCTCATAATTTTAAATCACAGCCAAATGATGAGGACAACCTGAACTAGCAACCCAATCTCTGAATCCACAACATGCCAACCTGTTACATGGCGAGTATATAGCAGAATCAGCCCTTAAACACATGGCTCAACTGTAACATACAGCCATAAACTAGCAACCTTGGCCACTCAGCAATTGCAACCATAAAAAAAAACCAAAAGTTAAATATCTATCCCAGCTACAATACCACAGTGAGGATACACAGTATGCGATTTTCTGCTAAATTACTCCATGGTGCTGACACATAATGATAAAACTAAAATTTGTGAATAAAATTTTTACATCCTGAATTTTTATTTATTTTATTGTGCAGTAGTGTGGGTTATTCTGTAACATTTTATTTACAAGATAGCAATTTTATTTTTCCTATTCATGATAGGGGACAAAATTAAAATATTGAATCATACTTACTAAGAATCCAATTTAAATATAAAATAATATGAATACAATTTTAAATTTTACTTTAATTGATATATTAAGAAAAGGGTAAGATATTATTCAATAAAATCATGATGTAAGATATTAATCAATGTTTGTCCAAAACAAACACAGGGATCTCCTCTCCCTTCAGATAAATCTACATTACTAAAACACTTTACATTAATCAGGTTAGAAAATACATTTAAATATCTGGGCTAAGGATGATGGTCTAACACTTTTTCCTTCAAAAAAAAACCATATAAAGCTTAAGAATTAATGCCAAAAATTATTTAATTGCTTCATATTTAGGAAACACCATGGCAGTTAGTATTTATTCTCTAAAGTAGACTCTCTGAATTTGTTGCTGTTACTTGAATCACTAGTTAAAATATTAAGTTATAAGGAATGTCTTACATTATTTAGACCATATATGTGCAAAGAAACACAGTCAATTAATGAATAATAGTAAACTGATAATTGCTGAATTTAGTATTCAAACTCTGATAAACAATTTTGAAAAGATACAAAGGGAGACAAAGGATGAACATTGATGTCCAAAAATATTGAATTACAATAATACTACAAAAACACTAAATTGATTGATAAAACTTTTTCTGAAATGCAAGAAACAAAAAAAAATTATATCAAGCAAAAATGGAAACTGGAAACTTCCACTATTCAAAACTGGATCGCAGAATGTTTCAACTAAGTAATTGCAATTGTTCACTAATGCAGCACTCTGAAGCAACATAAGGGCTAATGGTGATGGACCTCATAATTCTGAGCCTCGGTCCAATGGCAAGGACAACACCTCAACAGGCACTTTCCTCTCCAAACTTTTGCACCATGCCAGATGGAGGTCTTGGGACCTCAACAGGATTTAACATGCATCAGCATCAAAACACTGGGGGTTTTAAGTGGTATCAGGGCTTAAAAACAAGACTTGACGAAAATAATATGCGCCATGAGTCCGCGACCATGATTGCTAGGCTACTGCAGCAAAGTGTATCACCTAAAAAAAAAGTTTCTTCACAATTCTGAAGAAAAACTTGAACAAAATTTTGACGTAAAAAATTATCAGCTTTTTAGAGTATAAATATATACTGATGGAATAAACAAGATGATAGCTGTTTCTGCCTTTTAAAGAAATTTAAAATTTTAGAACCATAGGGCTATTTTAGGACTATTCTATTTTGAGTTAACCATAACAAAGAGAGTAAGCTTCTCAGGAGCAGTATTTACAGCTTTTATATTCCTTGAATTATAAGCATTAGATTCAATACATTTTTTTATAGACTGATAGAAAGAATTTAAGAATCCATGGATAAAAACATTTTACATGACATTCTTAGATCATAATAATCAGGAAGGAATGTCTTTATATTTAATTTTTCAGTTTATTTAGGAATCTTATTTTTAAGCGATTTAATGTGTCCATTGCTGCAAAATATCCATTTTAATTATAATAATGCAAGTTAAGATAATTTATAAAATATGTATATTTATCTTTTAGTAAACAAATATGTATACTCTTCCTGTAGAAATATTCTCTAGACACCTTAAAATAAACTATTTATAATTATACTTCCCTTTAAACAAAAAAGTTTATTACTATATCACAAAAAGGCAGTGTACATCTCTCTCATAAAAGATGCAACTGATTTTTTTATTCATTTAAAACTTGTTTGCTGGGAAATAATAGTAACTAATTTAACCAGATTAACAAATCAAAAGTAAAATTTCACTATAAAAATATAAAAAAAATTAAAAATATTTAATAATAATCTATATAAAAAACATTAAAGAAAGAAAATCCCTTCCACAACATCATCACCAAAACTTATTTATACAAATCACATTACATGTCTAATATATTTTATGTGAGATGTAATAAATTACATATGAATGAAGCTTTTAGTTATGAAACCTAAAAAAAAAAAATCTTACTTACAGCAGTTCGATATTCATTCTTCAATTTTTCCCTTAATAAAGAAAAATCAATGGGATCTCCAAAGAAGATAGTTACTTTCTACAAAAAAAATTTATGTTAACATGAACAGGAAATAGTTTGTGTTAGAAATACGTATTTTAAAGACAAATAATGAAAAAAAAAAAAAAATTAAACAAATATAATCTATATATAAACATATGTAATAAACATAAACACATCTCACAAATTTCTTTATAAAACAAAAGATCTAATCAGATTATTTACTTCAATTTATAACATGAAAAGAAGTATTTATTAAATATGTACAAACAATATATGTACAATCATAAACAAAATTACTTTTATAAATCAGGCATTAATATTGTTTTACTGAATGACTTCAACAATGTATTTGTTTACAAATTACATTACTTTAGAAGGCATAATTTTTATTAATCACTTTATTTATTTCCTTTATTTATTACTTTAAATATAGATAAAAAAAAAAACAAGTATATTCCAATAGAAACAACATACAAAATTTTAATTCAAAGAGGAAATGAAGTTGTATAAGGTGTAATTGATTATTTTTCAAATTAAAAATAATAATTTTTCCTCCCATTTCATACATAATATTTATGTTAATGGACATCAAAAAACCATAGTATAGTAATACCAATAAATACAAATATGAATTAACAATTAAATCCCATTATTGAGCAATTCTATGCCATGTGAATTTCAGACAAAAATAATATATTGAAATAATTGAACTCGTTTTATTTTACTACTTTTAACACTGTTTTTTTTTTTTGGGGGGGGGGGGGTACTCATTGGACCTGTTTAATTATTTAATGTTATTGAATTATCTATTGAGAAAAAAATTCCTAATTAAGAACTTAAATTACTTTAAACTGGTTGATTATATATACATGCTGTGCTGATAATTAAGGCATCATTCTTCCTTCTTTTAACACTCTCAATATTCAGATAAGATTAACTATTATTAAATGTCATTTATATGCTATGTAAATTAAGTTTATTTTAAAAAAAAAACATTTCCAAACTCAAATACTTTAAAAGGTTTAAAAACTGCAAGAAAATTTTACCAATAAAAATAAATTTAGAAGTCAAACTCTAAATAATTGTAAAAACTTTATTTAAGCAACTTTATTTTTTATTTTTTAAATTCTGTTACTAATAGTTTTATTAATTCAAAATAATAATAATAATAACAAATTGCTAAATTACCTAATTAATAAAAAAAAAAAAAAAAAAAAAAAAAAAAAAAAAAACTTCCATTACAGAAAGCTCATTCAAAATCTCAAAATTCAAACTTTCAAATTATTCAGAAAGGCATAATTCCTTTAAACATTAATTTTTTGAAAATACTGAGGAAAAAAAATGCTCAAACAAATTAGCCACCCAAGGGGCTATTGTTTTAGTAGGATCACTTTTGGCGTACAGGATCACTTTTCAATTTTTTATTCGTTGCTTCAATTTTAATTACATGTAGCTGAAATTCATTTTTTTTTTTCATTTGCTTTTATTTTAATTATATTTAGTTTAAATATATTCAATTTAATAATTTATTGTTTGCTTTATGTATATATATTCTATTTAATAATTGATCCTTTCCTTAATTTTAATATCGGAAAAGTTTACAACTGTCCATTTCACGATATTTCATTGTTATATTATTTTTGGGTAATTTAATAATTATATATATAAAAAAAAAAGCACACTTTGAGTAGCTAAATCTGTTCTTTGCCAAACTTTGCATTACTTACTGCAAACAGAACTTTGAACATCCATAAATTTTAAAAAAATAAAGAAAGAAGGAAAGAAAAACTTGTTTGTTACTAGTTAATAAGATACTTTAAAAAAAAAAAAAAGAAATATAACCTGCCATACCTGTCCAATTTTAGGGCGATAAGGTTCAACATTTGGTAAAACACTGTCCATACCTATAAAATTTTCCAAAGGCATGTTAATATTCCAAAATATTTTTAAACAGGTAATAAACAAAAAAATAAACAATAAGAGTTACCTAAATGCCAAAATGGGATTACAATGGGACAAATTTTACATTCTGCAATCAGGCGTCCTATTCCTAAAATATAAATCATAAATTGCTTAAAGGTCAGAAATGTATTCTTTCACAAATAATACATTCATTAATTAAAACAACATCAGTTAACATGAAAAACCACTTAAGTTAATGTTACAAATGAATTTATTTAGTTAAGTACTTTGATATTATTTACATCAAAATAAAACAGTTTAGAAAAATTATTTTGGAAAGATATAACAAGTTATAAGATGATTATTTTTAAGTGAAACTATAACAAAAATTCCCATACACTTCAGAAAATCTTAATTCCGAAAATTTGTTTGTTTTTTAATTTAAGATTTTAAAGATGAATAAGATATACACTGGAGACCAAAATGAACTTTATTAGAATTAACAAAGATTTTAAATAAGCAACATGTGCCAATTTTTTCTACCACAATATTAAATACATATTGATTGCATTTAAATCTCACTATTAACCACCTACTACATTAATACAGCATATAACAAATAAAACATTACTTATAATTATATAAGAGAGATTTATAATTCATGAATTGATTTTAAAAGCAAATGAAAATTGGGTAATGGTAACGATACAGATATCTTTTACCTATTATATTTAATATGGACAGGACAAAAGGTTTCTTTATTATTAAATAATAAATAACTATTATGAATACTATTATGAAGCAAAGTAGAATGAGATAATAAATCACACTATAAAAATTCTTAAATTTAGATATAACTCACCCCATTTTAAGCGTATGAATTCATTTTTTGCCATGTTTACTTTTCCTTCAGGAAACAAATGAACCCAACAACCGGCATTTAGACGTTCCAGACAAAAATCCATGCCTTTCTGATATACTCCAGCACCACGAATGATGGGCACTGTTTTACCAAAAGTGAAAAATTGTGCATGCCAGTCATTTGTAAAACATATATCATGCGCAGCAGCTGACCACCTCATTATGCGACTGTTGATGACATGCCTCCAATCTAAAATACCTATGATAAACAAAAAATCGTATACTTATAAATGACACTGAATTTAGGAGAAAATAATTGCTATTATAGCACTTATTCTTGTTATAATAGCAATTGTTCTTCATTACACTGCCATAAATTCTTTTTTTTTTTCAGCTTTCAATATAATTTGATGCATAAAAAGGATTTTATCTGAAAGTAAGTTTTCCACTCATCCTAAATAAAACTCATTACTTGTACATTATATAAATAAAACAATTTTTTAAGAATAATTTTTAGTAAATTCCCTCATTTTGGTACCTGTTTTTTTTTTAATATTAATTAATGAATTTAAAAAGTTCAAGTTGCACAGAAATTTACTTTTTAAATTTAAAAACATACATAATTTTTTAAACAAGACTTTAATATGTTGAAAATATATATTAACAATGGCTTGAACATAATAAAAATTTCAATTATATCATAAGTTAACAATTCTTAATTTCTCATGAAAGAGTTTGTTTTAAATGAAGATATTTATTACTCAAATAAAAAAAACAGCTTTTTAAATATCTTGAGGCTATTCAAGATCAAAGCATGAGCTACAGATATCTATAATAGGTATTTTTTAGTTATTTTGAATTGTGCATGAAATATATCAGATTCATTATAAAATATCAACAGAAAATTAATAAAAGAATAGTAATATTTCAAAAGATAATCTTTTTTACTTTTTTTTAAATTAACATACAATAAAATACAAAATGATGAAATTTATCATCAGGAATTTGCTAATATTCTATTTTAAAACATCAATTCATAACATATATAATACAAATTATACTGTTAAAAACATGAGAAGAAATTTGAAAATGAAGAAACATCACAAATATAATTTGAAGAAATTTTTTTTTAAGTGCATGCTTCAGAAAATTTAAGACTTACCCCATAACATAGGATCATCAAGACACGAATGATGATTACATACTGTTATTAATGGAGTGCCTTTTGGTCTATTATCAATTGCATCAATCAGCACTTCTCTGTTATGAACTGTTACAGTATTTAACCAATCTGGAATAAAAAGGTTCTCGTGTGTATATATATATATATATATATATATAACACTCTAAAACTTAAATACAAACCAGAAGCATTTTAAATTCACATTGATGCAGGCTTCAAAAAAGCTGAATCAATGAATATCAATTTATAATTTTGAAAACACATTCAAATAATAAGTTAAAGAAAGCAAGATTCTAATTTTTCTTATTTAAAATGATTTTCAGATTTATAAATGAAAAAAGGCCGTATTTCAAAATTTTATACAATACTAAAAAAGCTGCTATTGCTCTAAATGATTAAGCTTCATTCAATCTTTTGAAAAATATTTCATCACAATTCTAAGAGTTACTCTGCTCTATATGATCAAAAAATACATGGATTTCTAATCTTTCAAAAAATTTAATATTTTTTTTAATTTCATTACTTATGCTTACAGCAACAATTTATTTTCTGTCTTAATCTCTCAGAGAGAGAGTAATAACACCAGTGGTTCATCATTCAATGTCAGAAAATCAAACTGGAAATTCTTTGACAAGGGAAAAAAAGGTATAACTTATATATATATATATATATATATATATATATATATATATATATATTGGAAATCAAGATTAAAAAGTTGAGACCAATTAAATAAGAATTAATAATTCTGAGAATATTATAAAAGCAAACAATCCCTGAAATCAAATCATGAATATCCATTTCTCCCTTCAGACAAAACATTAAATAAGTTAAAATTTTAAAAAAAATTTATTTGATATTATGCTTTGATTTTAATCTATCATAAAGAAAAGTTTTAGGAAGGAACTGAAAGGACTAGAATTGTAAAAGAGGACATTACAATGAGAAGAAAAAAATATATATGTATTATCTTAAGACATACTCAAATCAATTAAAAGTAAAAATTACTTAAAATGCATTACATTTTACACATACACACAGTCTTACTAAAAAAAATTTATTTTAAAGTTTTGTTAATTTATTCAATAGGAAATTATGTTTTTATTCACTTTCATTATATATATTTATAAATATAAAATGTTACTGCTATAAATATATATAATTCACAGAATTGTTCCCTCAAAATGACTACAATAACATAATTTCCTTCATTCAGTAGCCTTTTTTTTTCTCTGGTTTTCCTCATAACACCTACGGCTTTATATTCAAGAACTGTTGAAGAAACATTATATCCAGTGATTAGCGTAATTCTACTCTCATAAGTCTAAGAACAGCTTTGTCAATACAAGACGTTTATCGAAGATTAAATGTAAGGAAACAAGTATGCATCATTGATCAATTAAATTTGATTTCCAAAGAATAATTTGCATCAAAACCATTGAATACAGTAGCAAGATATAACATACATCCGCAATATATCATGTACATTTCGATAAAAGGAAAAATTTAAAAAAAATATTTTTCAATTATAGGTGAACTACCTGTCATCAACTTGCTCAATACCCCCACTGCTGGAATTACAATAGCACTTCCTAACTGCCATAAGGAAAAATTTTGAAGTTTACTAGATGGTGGCAATTTCCAACGCAAAATCTCATCGCCAACTGGCATGTTATCCATTGAGATTTGACATTATGTGATCAATTAACTCCAGGTCAAATGCATTTTACAACGAAATCAGCAGTTCAAACTAAAAAATTAAACAAACATAACTATGGTAGAGTTGAGAGGGATACAGTTTACAGCACTTAATGCGCATGGGTAATTTTTAATTCAAGGAGCAACAGTAGCAGCAAAGTTGAGAATGGTTGAGAAAATAATTGGGTGTTTTAGAAAAGAAAGAATTCAACAGTTTAAGTGGCACATCCGAGATGAGGCGCAAAGGAATATCTGCACCTTCCCCCAAGATTTTTTCACGAAATGGAAACATTTCAGAATGAGTATTTTGTAAAATATTAATTGGAATTCTAAAATGTAAAAAAAAAATTAACTTTTTTATCAACTCATGCTTAAATATTTTACATCGTGAAGAGAAAAAAGTATTCTGAGTCAATTTTTGAAATAAGAATAGAAAAGTCTTTGAGGTCAGAACTTGTATACGAAGGGGAGGAGGGTTCATTCCCTCCCCTTCCTCAAAAATATCCTGGGAAAGATTTACAGAAGACATTCTTTTCTTCCAAAACAGTTGTCTATGTACGCATAAAACAGATCTTCTGACAGTTCCCTTTGTGCAGTTGAAACGTCCACCAGCAGTAGTGTCGGCTTCCGTAAACGAGATGATGGCAGGAAATGCGGGTCAGCCTATTTCTTTTGCTCAAATATTTATTTTTATAACAATTTTTTTTCTTTACATTTGGTTGAATCTTTTTCTCATTTTTTTTCGAGTCGACAGGGAATAAGGGAGGATAGCAGTCACTTTTAAATTACCTTAACTCTGATGAAAAAAACTCCAAACTTCAGTTAGAAGCAGTAAAGTGCACATTAAATAACAGTGAAGTTGTAAATCACTAATCAGAATCAGAAGCACAAGTATAGAGCTCAAGAATTCATTATTCTTCAGAAATTATTTAAACTGATACAAAAACGGTAAGGCAATTTGAAAAATGAGACATTTCAAATTATGTCAATTGTATGTTAACTGACGAAAAAAAATTGATATTTCTGTAAAGTTTTGATTACCAATAGCCATATACATGTATCCAAGATCTTCATTTGGCAAGGAAAAAGTGATAAGAAAATTAAGATTTAATTTACAGGCAGAACACTCATGGCTCACTTATTCCAAAACAGAAGACGGAATTTGATGTAAATATAGAGTAGTTTTTTTTTTCAATGAATGTACGGGCAAATCAAATAGTCAATCATTAAGACAGTTAAGTAATCAATCTTTTTGTTTGCGAAGCAAATCAACAGAAAAATTCCATGAGCATCAGGGAAAGAAAATATCTCGCACATAGTTTGCTGACTGCTGAAAATTTAACCCTCTCACTCACGAATTATGAAAAAAGCAAAGAAAAAAAATCGTTCCATGAATTAATATACTTAAATTCTTGTTTTAAATTCGGTAGAAAAAAATTATTTGTACTGCTTGATTCCATTATGGGAAATTTGAAGAGACTCACATGAGGCTTGTATTCTTAAAAAGGAATTTCCATCAACTGATTAAATTCCGAATTGATGCAGGCGATGAAATGCTGAAATAGCATTTAAAGTCATGTTCTAATACTCTGTCGTATATATATCGCCAAATATATAAAACAAAATTTTACATATTTACAACAAAATAAGCTTTTAAAAAATTGATTCAAAAAGTAAATTAACGCAAATATATTTCTGTCATAGTGGATGAAACCACAGATATTTTTCTGACAGAGCAAGTGTCTTTATGTGTAAGATTTATAGAAAGTGAAGACAACAAATTCTTACTCGTACTTACGATTTTTTTTTTTTTTTTTTTTCCAATTTCAACATGTGGAAATTATCTAGAAAACTCGATTTTGAATACTTTACTCTCATATATATGCAGGGACGTCTTAAGGCATGGGCCAACTGGGCCGTGGCCCAGGGCCTCGCCTTTGAGGGGGCCTCGTTCCTTTCTCTACTTGGCCTCAATAAGATCCTGATCAGAATAATTTCAATCGTCAAATGTTATTCCTGGACATAATTGGTTGAAGACAGTTATTTTCCATATTAAAATTTTCTATTTACAACGTTTGCTGAGAATCGGGGAAAATATTAGTTTTATTTCTAACGCAAGTTATGTCCAATTTATTGATAAAAATGCTGCTGTGGGAACAGTCACAGACATAACAGACACTCCCTCCAGCTACCTTTTATTTATTTGCACACATGAGTAAAGGATCCCTCATGAATGGACAAAAATACATTCCCTATTTTATGACAGGCTTCAGGGCTAATAAAAAGAGCGTTGAAATGACCCTGCAGGAAATCACACTTTTTTCGAAGAAACAAGTGTCTAAGGTTCTAAATCGGCAATTCATTTCTTTAAATTTAATTTTTTTTGAAACAGCAAGAGGTAATTATGCTTTTATTTTGGAATTGTATTCGAGATTTATGATAATATACAAATATTTATATCGCATTAAAAGTAGTAAAATAATATGAAATTGTATTTGATTTTTTTTTTATTGACCGAGTTATGAAAATAGTATCCTGCTTAAAAAAAATTCTGCTATTTTTTTTTTTTTTTTTTTTTTTTTTTTTTGTAAACTTTCTTCTCTCTCCCTCTGAACAACACGAAATAATCTCTTAATTGTTTATAAAATTATATGTAATTATTTTAATAGACTTTTTAGAATATTTTTACAATGATTAATATGCATAATTGCGCTCTTCCTTCATTCTGAATGCACTGTGATCTTCCAAAAGAATTTCCGATGTGTATTGTCATTCAGAGAAATATTTTTATTTGCTTCTTTCATGGAAAGCGCTATTTTACTCGTTTAAAAATTCAAATGACTGTTCGTTTTTATTATTATTGAAAACCAAATAAAAAAGAACATTTATAAAACGAGTATATTACATTTCTACTGATTGTAGTTATGTAATATAAATATAAAACAATCATAACAGGAACTGTCTGATTTTGGTGAATTAGGTAAATAAATACCTGAACAACAATTTGATGTTTTGAAAGAGAATATTAAAAGAGGAGGAAAATTGAAATTCTCCTTTAATATAAAAATAAGAGGATTTCTAGGATATAAGAACTCACCAGAAATGTTCATTGGTGCTTGTTTTAATCAGTTAACTGATATTCCTAAGAAATCGAGATTATTAATAATATTTCACTTATACATTTTTATTTATAACCCAGAGTTAACTTTTTCCTTTAAAAATCTTACCTAGTTATGTGTGAATATTACGTGAGATAAGGTAATAATGATTTTAGAATAGTGTATTTATTTATTACTATTCGTGAAAAACTATTCTTTGAATGACTGTCCCTAAACGTGGGTGTTATTTTAAAACATCTAGTTATTTTCTTATAACAAAAAGGCACTACTAAATTATCTGTTTTGCAATAATTAACTTTGCAGGTTTCATATGGGATTCTAAGCGTATAATTAATAATATCTTAAGTTTTACTAATTTTTATAACTGATCATTTATTTTAAACTTTCACTGTGTGGAAAATAAATGGAAGAGATTGATATAAAACCTTGAGGCTACTGTCGACACGACTCAAGGAGTGTAATGTTAATCTATGGAGTTTCCTGTACTTTCTATTTGCATGATCTAGGTTAGTGGCGAACTCTTTATACAAAGTGTCATTTTCTAAAAATGTTTCTGAGGTCATAGACGTGCCACTTCAACAATTTTGATTTTGATTATTAGAAAATAATAATACTAAATACCATCAACCTAAAACCTTATTTATTACAAAATATCAACTAGTTATTCACTGAATCCATATTGAACTAGATTGAAACCAATCATTGCATTTCAAATTTTCAATTTAAATCAACCGAATTTGGACAGTCCGTCACTAAATGAAGTCACATCAGGTACATAATAAACTCTGAGTGTTTCGATAATCTTCTTGAACTGAGAAAATCTCACAGTAATCATTGATTAGAACCACTACAGAAAATCTTCAGTGACTGTTTCTTCCTGGAACTTCTCAGCTGCATATCTAAATCGTTGATATTTTTCCTGCTCTGGGAAAATAATTTGGTAGTTTCTGTAATAACATCAAGTTCCTGAGGTGTGTAGGAAACAGTTTAGCCTCAGCAAGAATGAGGATCTATCATGATTTATAAAATTTTATTTGTTCTTGAGATTCACGTTCACCCATTGAAGTGGTATAAGGGTCTAAATCTCAATTTTGAAAGCCACATAACACTAACAACAGAGACACCATTTTCCCTCGTTTTGCAGAAACAGTCTGGTTTCATCCAAGCAATCAACAAATCTTTGTAGTACGTTCCCGAGGATCCACAGCGAACATTATTATACATCAGTAAGCCATTATAAACCGAGGTGACTTTATTTAACAAAGCATCAAACTTTCGCTTACTTGGCGAAATGTGATTGACTATTATTGTGACTAACGCCATTACATTATCAAAAGATGTTAAACCTCTCTTAGCACACAAGGCTTGTTGGTGAATGATGCAGGGGAATTCAAGAATCGAATGTCCTACGTCTGTTTGAAATAAACTTATGAAATCATTTTTTTGCTCACCATACTTGGAGCACCATCAGTTGTTACTGAAGCATTTTTTTTTTTTTCAAATCAATTTCTTTCTCAGCAAGCGAATTTTTAACAGCCGTACAAATACCTTTCCCTTTTGTAGTTATTAGTAACGATGTTATCGCAATTAATTCTTCCTTAATGACGTTTCCTACGCAATATCGAGCAAAAGCAGCTAAACGAGCAGATTTAGTGACGTGAGTGTTTTCGTCAAGACATAGCGATATAAAAGGAGAGGAGTTAATGTCAATTTTTTGTTGATCTACAACATTTCCGGCCATTTTTAAGATTCTTTCTTTTATTGTGTTTCTAGATAGAGGAGTATCTTTGATGCGCTGAATTATCTTATTTTTTTTATCGAAATCATCAAAAAAGTGAGGGCACGCACGCTAACCACGATTTCTTTTTTTTGCCATCATATTTAATTATAGACGTCGACTTTTATTTCTGTGAATTTTATTTTATTCGACTTTTATTATCATGGTGAACTTTGTGATCTGTGGCGTGCCCAAAATATTGTGTCGCGTGCCATCTATGGCACGTGCCATTGGTTCGCCATCCCTGATCTAGGGTATCGCTTTTAATTGCATAGAATAAAATGAATTCGAAAGAGCGAAAAAGAAATATTTCTCTGGTTTTCGATTTTTTAAAAGTGTTTGCAAGTATTTTTAAATATTTTCATGAGCATAGATGCTTAATTAATGATAAATTACAGGCAGGGGATACTCGACTTTCTGCAAAAAATTAAAAATTAAGATTAATGAATTAGAGAAGCTACTTTTTTTAAACTATCCTTTGGATTGACTTTTTAACACATATTGACAAAGTAAATCTATTTCTCCAGAGTAAAAATATGGATTTCTCGAAAGGTTTAAAATGATTAAAATCGTTAATGATATATATAAAAACCAAAAGAGACTCTTTTGACTATAATGAGTCAAAAACCAAGGAAGTCTCCTTTATAAAGGCGTATCAAAGTATTCACTAGCGTGTAAGACAACCCCATGTTAGGGTAATTTTCCTTGAAGGAAAGAGAGACACCGACGCAACGTTTGAAAACAGCCACAGCCAGAAATTTAAAATAGAGAGAAACCTGTTTACCAATAATTGATTCACTAATTTACAATATATAAAAGAGTAGTAAAAAATATGAGAAGCTTTTTTAAATGTTTAGATTTTTTCAAAATAGCTCTAATTTGGATGAGATAGATATTAAAATAGCATGCAAGAAAGTATCAAAATGTTACGATAAAGACATCAATGGAGAGGAAATGAACTTGGAATGTAAGCATTTCAAGTCATTCATGATCATTCATGGCTAAAAACTGAAGAAAAAGCAAAGAGAAGAAATGGAAAAAAGAAAGATTAATAAAAAATATAATTCTACTAATGGATTAGTTTTTATTAATGTTGCAATAGAAGCAACACAAGAGCTATATTGGCGACGGACCTCGTAATTTTGCACCTCGGTCAAGTGACGAGAAAACACTAGAGCTGGCATCCCCCTCTTCTAACTTCCGCACCACGCCAAAGGAGGACTTTGGGCGCCGACAGATTTAATGTGCATCAGCCCCGGCTACACTGTGGGTCTTTGGTAACCAAGGATCGAACCCGCGACTGAACGAAAACCGCCGGCCACAATTCTACCAATGGAGATGAAGAACAGTTGTTGGATGAGGGGACTGGAATTGGGATCAACACATTCTTTACATACAAGTGTAATGAAAAACTATTCACTGTGTTTCTCAATATTGAAATAATAATGAGAATTTTCTTATCAATGATTATTACTAACGCGAGTGGTGAGCGTTCATTTTCAAAACTAAAAACTGGTCAAAAACGAATTCAGAAATCATATGACTCAATCCCGTTTGAATAATCTAAGCTTATTGAGTAGTGAAAATGAAATATTATTAACAGTTGATTTTGAAAACCAAATTAATGATTTTACAAATTTAAAATGTAGAAAACGAACATTTACATAAAACCTTATTTTACTGTGGATTGCTTTTATAGATCTGTACATGCATATACACCAAATTAGATTAAAGGTTTGCAGGTGGGGCCTATTTTTTGATGAGGGCCCAGGGCCTCAAGAAGTCTTAAGACGTCCCTGTATATATGGAATAAATTGTTATTAAAAACTAACAAATAATTCTTAAAATAGGTAAACTTAAGTATATTATAATCGTTTTATTTAATTAACCACTTCAGGAGTGCAATCTTGTTTAGCTGATCTCATGGGCACACTTTCAACTCCTTCACAATGAGCAAGCAAAGTTATAGAAGTATTATTACACACATATTAATTAAATCACTGAATTTTGTTTTAAGTTCAAGCAATTTATAAAGTTTGAAATTGAGCCATGATTACTATATAACCATGGTTACATGGTTATAATGGCATTTTGACTGTGCAATATATTAATCATATTAAGCCGTAATAACTGATTGATATGATACATTTACTGAAAAATTAATTCTATAACGATTCGCAGATTTCTCTAAATACCCGTCACATAGTTGGACTAATGTAAAGTAAGTTGAAGTAAATACGTCAAAGTTGAAGTATATGTTAAGAGAACCCTTTTCAGCGCACATGTCGACTTCGTCATCTAACTTTGTTCCCAAACTTTATTTATTTATTTATATCTTTATTTTTTACTATTCATTTAATTTTTTTTGTAAGATAAAGAGCAACAAAGGCTATTATTCCACTTGATTGTGGTAAGAAGACTTTTGCGTTTGACTGAAATAAACTGCTGTTTTTGCCTAATGGTGAATAACAAGACAAAAGAAAAATATCTTTATCATTAACTTAATAATTTCATAACTATTTTAATAACAATGGTCTTATCAAAAACCATCAATAGTTTTTTTTTGTAAAACATTTTGTAAGAATTGACCACCTTTAGTAATGCAAGTATTGGAATAAGTACCATTAGTCAGAGTTCTAAATTTGATAATCACTTTTAACGATATTTAGAAGTTAAAAATGTATGAGAAAATTTTACAATATTTATAATATAATTCTGATTTCTTAAGTAAAGCTTAAATTTTATTGGTAATTTCTCTATCACTATTAGAAATTTTAATGAAAGTATTATTGTTAACAAAATGTTTATTAGTCATAGCTGTGTTAAGTATTTTTTTTTTCATATGATAGCATAGTGACTTGAAACCTTATCAATATAATAAATATCAAACTTATCCAGTAGGTTTTTTATAGAACTAAAAGAGAGCACTAAACTTAGAGAGAGAGCACTAAACTTACAGATCTAAAAAGATCTGTAAGTTTAGTGCTCTCTCTCTCTCTCTTTTAATTCATGTATTTAATTTCTTCCTTTATATTACACTTATATTCTTTAAAAGTCTCATATAGAGTAAATTATATTTAATAGCCAAATTAGTTAAGAGTTATCAATATGTCATCATTAATTTTTTCCTTAATATGCTTATTATTGTTAGAGATTATAAGTCAGAAATCTGTACTTATATTCATAACCTCTCTAAAAATTGTATCCTTAGTATTTAGATGACTTGAAATCACACGTGGGTATTCTTCATTTATGCATTCTCATAATCCTAACATTTACGTTCCTTACTGCTCTGAAAAACTTTGCAATTATTATAAGTACGAGAATGAATCATTCATCACATATTATTATTATTTTATTAAATTTAAAAGCTTTTTAATATCAATATGATTTGAGGCGGCTGGTTTCTACAACGACAACATAAATTTAAAAAAAAAAAGCCTCAACCACTAATCCGAAGGGCTAAAAGTCATTACGAGAAAAGTTATTAAAAACTTGTAATTGTGGAATGAACTAGTATTTAGTAGTACGTATAAAAATGAAAGTGAGATTATATGAGAAATGCATTAGGAATTTCAGGATTTATTTGTCACTTTGCATGAAATTATTTTATGTATTTAATCTATGTGTATTAAAAAATGTATGCATATTTTTTATTTCTGCATAAAACAAACGTATTAATATTTTAAAATTCAATTGAAGTTATAACTCAAGAACGTAGAGTAATTAAAATATCAATTTTAAAATCAGAGTTCAGCTATTAGAAAAATATCTTCTAAGTGACAAAAAATATGAAAATACGTTATTGAGATATTTAAGGAAGAGATAAAAAGTAGGGGAGGGGCGAAGTTTAGGAACCTATTAAATTGAAGTGTTAATCATAATAAGATTATTTTCTTATCAGCTTTAGTTTAAAATTATATACAATTGAAAGGGGTTTCAAAATTTAGAAATGTATATAGTAATCATAACTAAAAACATTTAATCTTCTGGGGATTTTCATTAAAATGTTCCTTTATTTACAAACCTATTAGCCCGGATGAAGTATCTGAAAACATTAATAGCATCAGTTTTTCTCTTTCATCCATCGTTCAACCACAACTGGATCTTCCTATCACTTATATAATCTTTGATAAGTAACTTCGCTACCAAAATCCCGTAACTCGATGAATATCGTACATAAAAACTCTCTCTTTCGACAAAATATGCAACAAATTCCCACCTTTCATTTTTCATTGACACTCACATACATCAGTCGTATTTTTCCTTTTCAAAAAAACATGATTTCACATACTGTCATGCACATTAACAGAGAGAGAGAGAGAGAGAGAGATTACTCTCTCTTTCGACAAAACATTCCAATCCACAAACGCTTCTTCATTTCACTCATAACAAACTCCTTCATACAACTTCCAAAACTCAATTTCATTATTCGAATAACATAATACGTACTCCAAAAATTTAGGTAAAACAACGAACTTCTCTAAACGATCTTGTACAAATTCTGAAAGTTCTTTTCTTTAATCCCGTAACACCATTCATATCCATTAGTGATACCATTTCTTTAAAAGAATCACATGCTCGCACATTTCAGACGTTTAATAGAAGGAATATTTCCTTTCGCTTTAAAATTTGTTTAAAAACAGTTGTACATTCACTCGCCTAATTCGAATTCATACTAGAAGCTATCATTGATATTTAGACCTGGTAGAATAAAAGTTAAGAACAACGGAAGAAAAATGCACATCAGACACACTTCACATGAATTTACAAATCCGTTTCGTTTGTCCTTTTAAAGCCTCATCTTCTATCCCGGATGTCTTCTGAAATTAAGTATTTTACTTCGCTGGTATCTTTCATACAACCAATGTTGATGGTCCTGAAACGTTATTTCGTTTCAATTAATATAAGACTGTAAATATACCAGGGTCATTGGCGACAAATCAGGTTACTTGGAATCTCGATAAAATGAACGATATATCCCATTGAATTATTCTCTAGTTTGAAATCACAATTGAAAAGTTGGCTGACGACCTATTTATAATTATAATTCATTTGAGATTTGAAAAAAAAAATTTAATCATGAGAACTTCTATTTCTTCAAAATATTTTATATTAAAAATTAGTTTTATTAATTAAACTTGATTGATGGCTTTGAAAAAATTGTTTTATTTTAATACATCACATTAAAAATAATTCATTTATTATTTTTTTAAAAAGCATTCAAATAAAACCAAATGTAAATTATCGCCTTCTTTATTAAAACTGTACTCTTTTTTCAGTAAATCATACTCTTTTTTAATAAAGATTACCTTACCCCCCTGTTTTAAACCAGGTGTTAATCCTTAGATTTATCGATTATAAAACACTTATTACTGACGTTTTGTACACACTAAATCTAATGAACTAATATGTAAAAAGTATCATATTCATGCATAAATAAAAAGATTAAAAATTAGGATTTTCTTAAATAATTATTTAGATAATTAAGAATAATGATTCAAACATTGTCATATAAAACATAGGGAAAAAAAAGACTTAAAATGCATTTTTTATTTGAAAATTGGAATCAACTTAGAAGAAAACGATACAAAGTAAGACTTTAATGTAATAAATAATGCATTTCGGTTTCTGGACTGAGATGCGAAGGTAAACTAGTTTTATAGAATCCTAACTATCCACTCTGCTATTGTTGAAATTGAAAAAGGCCAAAAATCTATAGAACAAGTTAATAAATCCAAAACATTTCACAGAAGAAAATTTAATCAATTCAAAATAGAATAAAATATCTAAAAACTAAAGTAATAAAAGAGAATAATCAAAGGGGACTAAAATTCATTTTAGTCACACATTAAAATAATCCACTAAAAATAAAATATACATTTTTATACTCTCTTGAACTATAGAGTTTAGAAACTCTTTAATCAAACCCATGTAATTCTTAATCTGCAGATCTTATATGGCGCGTGTCAAATAATCAACCAGCAATTTCAATTTATGAAGAAAGGTAAAAAAATAACAAATCCTACAGACTTTAACGACATTGAAGAAACCTATTATTCCAAGGAAAAATAACAAACAAATAAATAAAAATATACAGGTAGCCCTTCTATAGCACTGCAACTTATAACACAGTTTCGCTACTGGGGTGGTGGTATATTTTTTATACCTCATATTTAGCACCCAAAAAATCTCCGTAAAATACCTTTCCCCCCCCACGCACATTTCTCTTCAAATGGTAGCTTATAGTGTTATTTACTTGAATTAGATGGCACAAACATGTAGAATGATTATAAAAATTATTGCTTTAAATCTAATGAAAGCTCCTAATAAATGGTTGTTTTATCCCTTATAGAAATTTTTTTGAAACCAATTAAAAATTTTAATTTCATCAAATCTACATGATTGAAACTTTATGTGAATACCAAAAATTACTCAAAGCAAAATATATATAAAGTATTTATTTCATACTTCAAAGTAAGTGGTATATTATTTATACCGGCGCCCACACAGAGGGTTAGTGAGTTACAAATGGCAGCACTAAAATTTTCGTATCAGTCTGATATATGACGGTTCACTTTGTTATAATAAAAGATAGAGTTCGTTAATATGTTATAGAGTGCCAGTGAGGTAAAAATCAGATTTATTCTCCGAAGAAAAGAAATTTAAAATTGGAAAAAAATGTTTCATGCTGAGTTTTGCAAAGAACAGTTTGCCACATAAGGTGAGCTTTTTTTTACAATTATTGTTAAAATATTCATTTAAATATAAAAATTAAAAGCAAGCGATAAATTATAGAGAAATTGATAATTATAAATTTTTCCGATATTAAAATTAAAGGAAACAATAATTTATTAAATTTAATATATTTAAGATAAATGTAATTAAAATTAAAACAAGCTATAAATTATTAAATGGAATATTATCAGCTACATGCAATTAAAATTAAAGCAAAAACGATAAGTTATTAAATTAAATATATTTAAGATGAATGTAATTAAAAATGAAGCAATCGATAAAAAATGGAAAAGTGATCTGGTACACTAAAATGGTTCACATATAATAATAGCCTCTTGGAAGGCTAATAAAAATTTATCTACGCTGTGCGTGCTCACTAAAAGACAACAAACAAAAACGCGGGGGGGGGGGGGATTTCTCAAAATCAAAACTATTGCAAAAAAAGAAATCGAACAAAGCAAAGACGAAGGGAGAGTCTTTAAAGGCTTCTAAGATAGAATTGGCCAGACTCAGCAAATTAGGTGTTTGTTGTCGTTCATAGGCATGAGAATTGCTTACGATAATGGACATTTAGTGTTAGCATGAGATAAAAATAGACGATAAGCTGTCGACAATTGAGGCGCGACAGTAGGGATTCTATGCCTCTAGCGATAGACGTTATCAAAGTATCTAAGTAAACTAAGATGTAAATCATTGAAGAAAGGTATTACAAAACATACAATACAGCAAAGAGATATCCGCTTTATAAGAAGAACAGAGCTCTCAGCGCTACGACATCAGATTTGAATCTTGAAAGAAAGGATGATTCTTTCTAAACTGAAAAGATCAAGGAAAACCGCTTTAGCTGAGATTGAAAGGAAAGAAAAATAATTATGTACGAATTCTGTAAATAATTCAGAGTAAGGAGTGCTGACTGCTTTCTTTTTGACATATCTGTTCATCACAAATTTGGGAGTTGTATTTTTCGAATACGAACAATTACCGTAGACGGCTGGTTTTTGAACACTTGCGGAAGACATACATCCAACAGCACTTCAGTTTTATCTAGTATTCCTTGAATTGATGTTTTCGTTTTTCTCGTGACTGTTTCAGATTTCATACAAAAGAGTTCATTATTATTTCAGAAAAATTCTAATTTTATTTAAATTAGCTTTATAATCAAGTTTTACATATTTTTTAAGTATATAAAACTCTAAAATATATTTTTAAAAGAATACTTAGACGGGGATTTTCTATTGAGAAAGCACTTGCTTTGTTTAAAGAGCTCCCTTCTTCGTAAATCCTTTGTACCCGAGTCAAAGAGGCTAAAGCATGCTGATCACAAAGCTGTGAGGTGCACCCTGAGAAGGTGTACTTTGTGTAGCTCGAGTAAAAAACAAAACAAAACGAGATGGATGTGTAAGGATTGCAGTGTACCATTATGCATGCAATCAAAAACAGAAAGTTGTTTTAAAACATTTCATAGTAAGTGAATGTGTATCATTTTTTTAAGGAATTTATTCTATTGCTTCTTTTTTATTATAAGTATCTGCTATAAATATAATATAAATTTTAAATTTACTTATTTGAAAAAATTCATTACCATGTTGAAATATATTTCCGGATAAGGTATAATTTTTACGTATTGTATTATCTGTCATATGGCTCTAATTTTTCTACTGAATTGTTTTGTTATATAGTTCTTATATTTTTATGTACATTATTTGCACGTGGTTGAACATTTTTACCAAAGCTTGAAATAGAAATATGCAAATGAAAATATGCCTCTCTTTAAATAAAACTATATAAATCAATTTTTTTTCAAAATCTCAAATCAATTTTTTTTAATAAGTTTAATTTATAATACCATCATTATTATGAGATTTATTAATGTATAAAATTATACTTAAATTAATGCATATATTTTTTGCACAAATTATTAATCTTAGAAATAAAAAAAAAAAACAGTATCATAAAGTTCTAATCTTTTCAAAAGTATATTGCAATCTTAATATTTCACAAAATAACTAAAATAATATAAATTTTTATGAAAATATTTATTATTTCTTCAAAGGATTACGATAGAGCGAGGGTACAAATAAGATGTCCTAGAGTGGCGGTGGTATATTATTTATACCGGGTTTTAAAAGTCAGGAAATAAATAAAAATTAATTTTACCACTTGATATTGTGTCCTTTTAACATTATTATTCCATATCAGGCAAATTTTAGCAAAAATTTATTATTTTTTTATAAACCGCCCCTCAAAGGATTAACAATATAGGATAAACTGCAAAGAACCCTCGTATAACACTGGAACCTGTAACACGGCTTCGCTCTCTAACACGATAAGAAAATTACGAAGGTCTTTCTATAACACTAGATAGCCTACTTTTTGTTTAACACATTTAAAAATTAAATAACTTTAAAAAATTAACTGAAGGAATAGTGAACTGTAATGGCTGTCATTGGACACATCCTGCAACGTTTGTTTCGATATTTTTGACACGACTCAGACGTATGAAAACGTATCTCATAAAAAGTATTATTAAAACATATATTTTTACCCCATCATCAGAAAACGAAGTCCGAAAATGCAAAAGAAAATGGCGGGAAGCAAACAAATAAATACAGCTTGAATTACATTCGTTTTGGTCACACATCAACGAAAATGCGTGATAGTAGATTTACATGAAAATATGCATAAATAAATTATAATTTATTCATTTATAAATTTGTTAAATTAAGATTGCATTACATAAAAATAATAGTTTTTGTTTCCTTTCGTTTTGTGTTATATATACAATTATGTTAATGATTACATACATTCATTATATTCATAATAAAAATCTAGTTGCTTATATGGAGTTTTAAAAAAAGGTTATTTTTAATAAGTTTTTGAAACGTAAACCCTTTTTTGCACTGGCTCTGGGTCTCATATAACACAGGTTTTACAAACATGGCACTTTCTAGGGACATATTTACCACGTTAAAGGAGGGTTACCTATATTCTAAAACATTTTCAATGTATTAAAAAAAACTTTCTTTATAACTAATTTTAAATCAATAAAAATTAAATTCGCAACGCAAGGACATATTCAGTTGATACAATTGCTATTTTCTAACTAATAATATTTAACGAATAATATTTTTCTAAAAAAATTAGCATAACCAGAGTTCATATTAATTCAGATAAAAATTATCTTTACTTTTAAATTATAGATAGATAGATAGATAGATAGGATAGACAGACAGATGTGGAGGATGACAGATGGATAGATGAGACAGAGACAGAGATGATGATGATAGACAGATAGACAGATATGATATTACAGATGGAGTTGATGAGGATAGATGGGATAGATAGATAGATAGATAGATAGATAGATAGATAGATAGATAGATAGATAGATAGATAGATAGATAGATAGATAGATAGATGTAACAGAGGTGGTGGTGTCTAAGGATGTGTCGAATAAAAGAGACGTTTATGTTTAAAGAGATTTAATGATAAATCTACAGGTTGTTAAACCTGACTAGGCGCGCGCTGCTGGGGACAAAAGTAAGTGCACTCCTTCTCCCGCTTACATCCGAGGGTACAGCGAGTGGCGCTGGTGGCGCCTGAGCGTATACAACACTCGTCCATCCTGATGTGGTCGGTCCCCGACCAGGCTGGAAAATATGCAGGTGAAAATTATACAAATATTAACAATTTAAAAGGAAAAAAAATTTAAAAAAAGATTAAACAAATTTTTAAAGTTCAAATTTTGTTGAGCATAAAGAAAAAAAAAATAAAGTCATTAGTTCTGGAAAAAAAAAAGTCTTCGGGAATATCTCATGGTTTCATCAGATCAGCAGTTGTGAATGTCAAATTCGGGCCTTCTTGTCTTCCTATTTTTTTTTACATCGTGTCTGTCGTTTGGACGAACTTTCCCGACTTCATATGGGCCAAAATATTTTGGTCGCAATTTCACACCTATTCCAAACTGATTTTTATTGATTGTAATCTTGTTACCTTCTTTGTATTTTCTTGTTTCTTTGCGATGTTTATTGTAGTGTAGTCTACTTTGTTCTTGTAATTTCAGAATAATGGATTTGGCATCTGCTCTCATTTGTTGTTTATTCTGTAAAGATAATTGGAAATTTTCTTCCTCGAGAATGGCTTTGATTTTGATGTCATCTTTATTTTTCATTTTGACGCTTGTTAAAAGTTCAAATGATGTATATTTGGTGGCTATGGATACAGTGCTGTTAATTATTCATTGAACTGATGATACGTGTTTATACCATTTATTGGGATCCTCAAGTAAAAACTTTGTTAGAACTGGTATTAACGTTGCATGAATTTTTTCTACCTGACCGTTCCCACGAGGTACACCTGTTGTGATTCAAATTAACTCGATATCTTCATCCTGACAAAATTTCTGAAATTTTGTAGAAGTGAATGCTGTTCCTTCGTCAGAAATTATTCGTCTGGACCAAAAGTTACTTGTAGTAACTTTAATTTGTCTAAAGCATCGTCAGCTGAAGGAGATTTTACAGGATAAATCCACAGAAATTTGGTGAGAGCGTCGATGACAGTAAAGATATATTTATAATTTTTGTTGGTACTTAGGAGTGGACTCAAAAAGTCAATATGGTAAATATCAAGTGGTATATCATCTTTTGGTATGTGATGTAAAAATCCTTCTCGTTTGCCAAATTTTTTGGATGAAAGAATGCAAGGAATACAATTTGCAATAACATTTTCTTCAGTCTTATGCAGATTTGGGGAAAAGAATTGTAGTTTTACTAAATTTTCAGTTTTGTTGATGCCGAAATGTCCTTTAGAATGTTCAAGTTGTACGATTTGTTTTTGCATTTCAAGTGGAACTACTAAAAGTCCTTGGTCGTTGACAATTTTGTACTGCACATCGTTTTTTAATGTATAATCAGAGGCTGAAGATGATTGTAACAGTTGACTGATACTGGCTGTAAACTCATCATTGATTTGGGCTTTTTTAATTTTTTGTGTTGTCTCGTTGTATTGTATGACAATGACTGGATAACGACTGAGCGCGTCAACATGTTGCATTTGTTTACCGGGCCTGTGAAGTATTTCGTAATAGAAGTTTTCTAAGAAGAGAAATTCTAGGTGGTAAATCTTTCTTTGACATAGTTTTTTGAAATGCTTGGCAATCTATGATTATTTGAAAATTTGTGCCGACGAGGTAGTGTTGAAATTTTTTTTAATAATGTAACTATCGCTAAGACCTCTATATCGTAGCTGGAGTATTTCTTTTTTTGAGGAAAAGTTTTACGATTCATATAGTGTATTGGATGAAAATTGTGATTTGAGTCCATTTGTAGAAGTATAGCGCCAAACTCTTTCGCACTGGCATCGCAGTGTATTTGTAATGGAGCGTTTTGCAGATAAAGATGCAATACAGGATCCTGAGACAAAATTTGTTTCAAAGAGATAAAAGCTTGTTTTTGTGTCGGACCAAAGGTGAATGGAACTTTGTCTCGTAAAAGATCGCTTAAAGGTCGAGCGATTGATGCATAGTCCTTAATAAATTTTCTAAAATAGCTTATTAGTCCTAAAAATGATTGGACATGCTGAGTGTTTTTAGGTGTCTGAAAATTCATGACTGCATTTGTTTTAGCTGTTGAAGGACGAATGGTACCTTCTTCAATAATATGGCCAAGAAAAGTTAATTTCCGCTGAAGAAAATTACACTTTTTAAAGTTAAACTCTAAACCATAAGTAGCAGCAACATCAAATACTTTTTTAAGCTTTGCAATCCCTTCACATTCAGAATTTGCCGGAAATTAAAATATCGTCCATGTATACAATAACAGTGTTGTCTTTTAAGAGATCTTTAAACACAATTTGAATGTATTTTTGAAATACTGAGGGAGAGTTACACAAGCCAAAAGGAACTCTATTAATTGTTATTGTCCATTATGTGTTATGAAACTGGTGTATTTACGACTATCAGGATCAATTTTGACCTGGAAAAAACTGTTTTTTAAGCCCAGATTTGAAAAGAGTATCGCCCCATGCAGTTGGTCAAAAATGTCTTCAATGAGGGGTAGTGGAAATCTTTGTTTAATTGTTTTAGAATTAAGAGCCCGAAAATCAACACAGATTCTTGTTGACTGATCTTTTTTCTTGACAAGAACTAAAGGTGGAGCAAAATTAAATGAACTTGGAGAAATTAATCCATCAGACAGCCATTAGTCAATTTGGTTTTCGACGATAATTTTTTTCCGCTTGCCTTAATCTTCTAGGACGTAACGCGACAGGTGTGTCATCAGAAAGGATAATTTGCCTTTGTAAGTTTGTATTTTTAATTTTATTTGGTTTGTAAGATTGGAGAAGATTTTCAACTTCGCGAAGCGTATTAACATTCAAAATATGCGATAAATCTATTTCAGGATAAAATACATTTAAATTCGAAAGATAACAATCCTCATTTTGAAAAAGCAAAGAGAGAGTTTTGTTTTTATTATTAACCGGTAAAGAATTACAATCGCTAATTTTCAATTCAGAAAAAGATTTGTTTATGTTAGCCTCGCGCTGAAAATCAGTTATATAACGTGTTTGTTCTGAAATGGGCTGTGGCGTCAGTTCATATTTCTCATTTTCTTTTTCAGCGAATAATAATTTCTGTTTTGGAGATTTTAACGATTCATTTTTATTCATTGGGTTTTTTTCGTTGCTCGTGTTGTCAATGTTTTCAAATTGAGTTGAGCCATTTGTCCTTGAACTGTCGCTGGAATGATTTGGGATAGTAGAATGCATTTCTACTTCATGATATATGCAGTTTTTAAAGCTCGACTTATTTAACTTTACTCGACTTTATTCTGAAGCGAAATTATTTTGTCTATCGTTTTTAATTTTATGCGAAAAAAAGTTATTTTTATAATGAGAGGAAATAGGATTTTTTTCTGAAATCCGAGCATTTTCTTTTTCTGCTTTATTTAAATCATCAAAAATATTAGGTGGAACTAATAAATCACAATACAATTTATTACAGATAGCTGCAGTTACTATTATCGGATTTTCACGAAAACTTGGAAGAGATAATTTAATTTTAGTAAGTTGAGCTAGAATTTCATTTCCGAAAACACAAGTTAATTGAACAGTTCCAACAGATTTTGTTTCGGGTGGAATAAGGGAGGATTTCACACACACAATATTCGCTCCCGAATCGATTAAAGTTTTCACAATTTTATCATTAACAAAAATATTAACTTACATGAATTACAATATAAAAAATATTGTAATTCATGTAAGAATTCATTAAACATTTTAACTTCGACTTTACAAACAGGACCGTGATTTGAATTAGGTCTAGATTTGAAATGAGTTTCGTGTCTGTGAGAATCACCGCGCAGGTTATTTGCTGAAGCGTTTCGTGAATAATTTGTGAAATTTTTATCACGCGAGTAGTAGCGATTAAAGCCCTGAGACAGGTTGTATTTTTGTTTGCTATCTTATGGCGGTTGACGGTATTGTGTGCTGTCGGAATACGCTTTGCTACGAAGTAAACATCGCATGCCCTAGCCAATTCAGTAGGCTTATAACAAGATTCGTTTTGGCGTATCACGATATGTTGTTGCGTTTCTCGATCGAGGGTGGAAAATAATTTGTCGGCTATCATTAATTCACACAAAGTTTTAAAATAATTCGCATTACAAAGTTTACAATAATACTGTACGTGCGATTCGACGAAAACTGTACGTGCGATTCGTTTGGCAATCGTTGAGCCCTACCTGAGTTCGTTTTCGGGGATATAAAGCAAAATACTGTTAGCTTTTTCACCGAGAATATTAATTAAGATCTCTGATTTTAATTCCTGTGGAACATTTTTGGTTGTAAATGCACGTTCAAGTGAATGAAAAAATAAATTATAATTTTCAGGTTTACAAGGAACTGGCATACTAAGGGTCTTAACGGATTTACTGAGACTTTCTAGGGGGTTAGTTGACGGTGTTTCAAATGTTGCAGTAGTATTGTTTAAATTATTAGAATTTATAGCGGAGTTAATATTAGCGAGTTTAATTTCTTTTTCAAGTTGAATTAGTTTTTTGGCCATTTGCTCGGCTTCTTATTTTTTCTATTTCTGCTTCTTTTCGTTCTACGACGAGTAAATTAAGCATATCCTTAACGAATTCAGGTTCATTTTTGAAAGTGTCAGTTTGTTCGATTAGTGCTTTTAAACATACAAGTGTAGCATTTTCTGGAACAGTAACACCTGGTTCGTTCGCGACTATTATTAGATATTCTTTCTTGGTGTTACGATACATGCTGAGTAAAAAAAAAAAAAAAAAGACGGATCCTACCAGACGGAAGATATCGGAGTATATGTAGATTGCAGATAGGCTTCGCTTTTAAAAAACTATCCGTTTGCGATGAGTTCACCACTGTTCACTTTTCACGACAATGATTGTAGATACGAAGCAGATGGAGTTTACATTCGATGCGATGAATAGGCGGGGAAATTTGCCTTTTTGTTTTACGGGAACACTTTTGGACGATGCCGAAGATACTGTTTGGTTGAGTCTCAAGCTTTGGTTTAGCTTGGCAAAGGAGATGGTAGTATTGGTCTCGGAGCGGAGGATTGGCTCTTAGTAGGCGTCGAAGGAATTCGTTGATTAAGCATTCGCCATTGTGTTGGGCGATTTCGAAGTGCGCCGTTTGTTTTGGACGACTTTTGATTTTAATGCGGGTTCAAAAACCATTAAGGTTGCGAGGCCGAACCCCCATGTAACAGAGGTGGTGGTGTTTAGGGATGTGTCGAGTAAAAGAGACGTTTATGTTTAAATAGATTTAATGATAAATCTACAGGTTGTTAAACCTGACTAGGCGTGCGCTGCTGGGGACAAAAGTAAGTGCACTCATTCTCCCGCTTACATCCGGGGGAACAGAGAGTGTCGCCTGAGCTTATACAACATGTATATACATGCACGTCTGTCTGTCTATATATATATATCTTACGCTTTGTTTTCTCACGGATACATCTAAACGTGATTAAATTATTTTTAGTAGTCATGGTCGAAACAGTAAGCATTTTAAAAGTCAAACTTATCCCTTATTTATAATACAATGGATAGCAAGAAGGGAGAGGCATCGTGTTACAGGTTGTTGGGATCAAAACATATCCGATAATCCGCTCCTCTGGACATATCTACATGGAAAGAGCGCGGTGGTCCCTGTTATACACACACACACACACACACACACACACACACACACACACACATATATATATGTATATATATATATATGTATTTTTATTTTTAATTTTATTTGTATTATATATAAATAAATTAGTATTAATATATATATATATATATATATATATATACTAATCCTAAATTACTTAAATATAATACAAATAAAATTAAAAATAAAAATACATTCTTGTATATGTATATATGTGTGTGTACGTGTGTGTTTGAAATTTTTTTGTAAAGAGTTTTGCGAAGTTGAATTATTATACAATCAATGCGACTTTTGTTAAAGTTTTCTCATTACAGTGTACATTGGATGTAGCATTTCGATATGAGCTCTAAGCATCAATATACTTTCTATTTTTTTTTTTTTTTTTTACTTTCTACACTTTTCATATTTAGATTTATCTACTGGTGGAAGGCTTTGAAATCTAAAGCTATTATGTCTGAAAAATGTCTTTAAATAACTTTTACCAATATTACAGTTAGCATTAATGTACATTAAATACGTCTTTATCAGTCTCTTTTTCAACGCCATAAGCACACTGATTTTAAAGTGATTAAAAATGTTACACTTTTGTACCATTAATTTCTTTTATTTCAAATGCAAACTTGGTTTAATCATTCTTTTTTATATGCAAAATATATCAGTTACTTAGTTTTATCAGCCACTTTGAGACATTTAAAGATAGTCTTAAGTGCATCAAGAATAAAAGTACGATAACGAGTAAAGCCACGTTTGAGATTTTGTCCTTTAAAAGAGATATCAATTTAATTATTATTTAGACACTTCAGAGATATCTGTTCTTGCTTTAAACAATCCCAAAATCGTACAGTCGATGCCTACACCATAAATTAAATTTGAATACAAGTATGGGTTTTTTTTTTTTTTTTATCTAGATACACATTATCTAAACTACAGAAAATATAGATGAATGTAATATTTAAGATTATTTTTGCGGTTATTCATAATTAAAAATGATATAAAAACCATGGCAAATGCTTTTTATAAACTCATGTAATTATTATTTGCTACAGTTCTTTCTATTCAAAATTTTCTCTCTCCGTAAGTTTAAAAAAAAAAAAAAAAAAATCTTGAATCTTACTGGAATTTGTGACATTTTAAATGCTTTTAATACTTAATACAAAATATTCAATTAAGATTTTTACTCCCCATGAAAAAACAATCAACTTAACCTTTAAAATTCTTTTCTTCTTATATGTATGCGCCCTCGGGCCGGAACTAGTTCTTAACTTTTACTCAAAAGCAGCAGCAAAAAAAAAAAAAAAAAAAAAAAAAATTGATTCTATGATGAATGAATTAGAAATGCAATTATTCAATATTTTCAGAGAATGAAGCAATAAACAATAAGTTCATGCACAGAGATTGAAATGTTTAGCTTTTTCGAACATAATTTCAGATTTTTTTAATAATCATTTTTATCTTATAATAAATGAATAATTACTTTTTGAAGTAAATTTAAAATTAGGAAACAAACGTTAAAATACTTGCTTGTCGTAAACTGTTTTTCGCATTATATATTGGGGCAGCGGTACCCTAGTGATCGTCGAGTTGTGAGTTCGAGCCTTGTTGTTTCAAAAGACCCTGTAGCCAGGTTTGATGCACATTAAATCTGTCGAGGCTCAAAGTTCTCTCATTGCTGTGGGAGTTTGGAAAGGGTGGGTCAGTTCAGGTGTCGTCCTCGTCTCTTGATAGAGGTTCAAAATTGCGAGGTGGGCGAGCTCGGTTCCCTTGGGCATTCTGCTGATAGCCCTCGTGTTGCTTATCGTAAGATGTTAATAAAGCCAAACCAAAAGAATAATAAATCATTCAGATGGACTTTTAAATTTGTCAGTCCTTCAAAATACAAACGAAAGAACTATATATTCTCAGAATTTAATTTTATAAATCCAACTGAATTAACACTTATGTTGGATAAAAGCACGCTCTTGAACTCATAACACGCCAAAATTTTGAATTTTTAGGATAAAAAAAATTATCAATGTGAAGCAGATTACTGAATAAACAGTTTTAGGCGTTTTCAAAGGTTCTCTACAAGTATAGAACTAAATGTATTGAAATTTTTAATGTATTGTGGGCTAAAACGTCATTATTACTGCCAGCGATAAAACTCAAGTAATTTGTATACACCATGCATATGTTACATTTATATATTCTTTTTAATCTTAATAAATTAACTCAATATACGAACTTTTTTTGTTAACTTTTTGCACAATAATTGCATTTACAGTTAAACATAAATGTATACATATCATATAAGTACAAGCTTATACGCGACTTTTTTCCCTTCAAATAAAATCTTACTAATTTATTCATGAAGTCATCTTAAAGAATATTATATGGAAATATGGAATTCTATTAAATGTTTATACATTGATATTATGTATTAAATGCTCAATCGTTTTAAGACATATTCTTGGAAGTACTGAAATACTACAGCGAAAATCCTCCTATCGCTTGCGAACAATTAGAAAAGATTCTTTTTTGAATCAATTTTATCGTTACCTAGAGATAATTATGTATTTATATGCCTCTGATAATTTTTTCATAAACGAATGCCTAATATGAACAAATTAACTTTATTTTATTCCTTCTGATTATCAGATGAATCAGATAATAATTATTTTTATAACTCATCAATCAATTGTCTTAATCAACAAAACGTCAGTTGATTACAATCAGCTACTTTTTCAGAATGTAATTTTGTCTTTTAGATATGCCATAAAATTAATATCAGTGAGTCAAAGCTGTAAAACGATAAAGAATTTAATTTGTATATTTTAAAGGCATCTCAAATATCTCATTAGTTTTATTGTTTATTATTATTTAGCAAGCGTGCTTGTTTCCTTTCAATAAATTTCTGAAACAAATTTCTTGTTTTTCAACTTTCGAAGTATTTTTAACGTATATTGTCTCCTGCAAGCAGAGGTTGGAGTCTAAAAATATACATGCCGGAACGTTTCGGTTCAAAAATTCCACTCAAATATCTTTCCGCGTTCTTAGACGAAATAAAGTTCTAATAATTGAATAATTTTTTGATTATACAAAACAGAATAAATCAGTCTAATCGGGAAAGTGCAGGGTTTTATTTTACTCTAGTTTCAGTTTTTTAGAAATATCTGGCCCTGGCCCTTATCTTAGCTGTTATTTTGACTAAACATATTTGTTCCTTTTTACTTAGAATTCATTTTCATTACATATGCGTTTCGGTGAAGCGTTAGCAGCGCCCTCCTGTAAAGACAATCGAACAATTATGCTGATATGACACAAATTTATACAAGCGTATTTGTGAAGATTTTGATTAATATCATTTATTAGATAAACGTAAATTAAAAGATCTAAAACAAGAGATAAACGAACACAAGCTTGAGATAATTACTATCGGTACTATTGTTACCCTTTTAAAGGTGATTTGCATAAGTAATCACAGCTGATTTCTATGATACATGTTTTTTCCCCTTCTTTCTGATACTCTTCATGTATGTGTGTGAATTCCAGTGCGTTCACCGTTCGCAAACAGTGTGCAGCTTTCTTTTTGTATCAAAATATTTTCTCTTGCTCTACTTTACTTTTAATCTCTTAATTATATCATCAGAATGTTATAAAGAAGACGAGAATTATTGTTAATTTTCAGACATTTTTTAACATCTTTAATTATAAATTCCATTTAAGATTTTCTTGTCAGAATTAATACATCGTATAATATTGAATTATGATGTGATTATTAATTCGCTTGAGTTATTAACTCACTTATTTATATTACACATCACACCAACAATTATTGTACACATCACTTAACACGTGTACAAAAAGCTATTGCAAATCTTTTTAAAACATCTAATTTCCTCGCATATTACTTATTTTATTTTTAACCAGCTGAAATACTCAGCATAGCGCGGATGTTATTTTGGGTTTATTTGTGAGGTATGCATATTAGCTGGGGGGAAATGTTTATGAGAGAAGGATATGAGTATGGATTCGAAATAAAAAGAATGGATGAAAATATTGATTTTATACCTTATGGATCCATTCTGTAATCTGCTCATTCTAATGAATCGCAGAAATTTATTTTAATTATAATTTGCGTAAAGTTTTTTTCATATCAGTCATTTATATAGAGATTAAGCAAATATTTAATATGAAATGAATGGGATTTTTTTTAATGCTTTCAGGACGATATTAAAATCGTTTGGTCCAAAACATGCTGAGAAGAAAATCGAATAAAAAAGGAAAACAATTTAAGGCCTCGAGACAAAAATGGCAATATCTAAGAATTCTGAATTATTTGAACTTTTTGTTCTCAATTATTTCTTCGATTCCTGACTAATTGTAAGGTAATGTAATAAATCAATTGTTAGATAATAAACATATTTTTTATAAGCTTTACTTTATCCCAAAATAAAATTTTCTTTATTATAATATATTTTTCAAAGCTACGTTCATTACATATGAACACAGAAATAAACTAACAAATTTTCTACTTTATATATTAAATATACATAATTTATATAAACTGACATTTTATTATTTATTTAGGCTAAATTGTATCAATCTAACTTCCTCTAAATGTGATTTTTATTTGCGCCTTTAATAATTTATTAGTATTAACCCGAAACGAGGGGGAAATCCAAGAACTACAATTTGAAACATTTGTGTAGCAATAGAGTAATACAATTGGTATTGGCAATGAACTTCAAAAATTAGATGAAACTAGTATCTTATTGTTCTAATATCCACTTTCACACCTCTTTTAATTTAACATATAAAAGCCCTTCTTATTTCACACGAGTAAGCAGGATTCGAAACCATTTGATTTTATTGGTATATCATTTACCACGAAACTCTCGATATTATTCTCTGGGCTACCGCAGTGTTAAATTGAAGTTCATATTTTCTGAAGGTTATTTTAAAGAAAATTTCGACGAAGCTGTGTGACAATAAACTGGTTTTAAATAGTGCCAGTATAAAAAAAATGTGTGTAAAACTCAGAAGTGCTTCCTTTAAATAAATTTTAACTCCAGCAATTATACCTCGTTCTTCAGTCAGTAGGCTTCAGAATTCACAAAAAATACTTCTGAATAATTACAACACACCCATATATATATATTCAGTCACTATTGAATAAGTTGTGTCTGAAATGATTAATTTGAATTTCAAAAGAATGATTTTTCTTCAAAATATAAATTCCACAAAACTTTATTGGGAAATTCTGTCAAATGTTTGAAATATTACTGGCTCAAAATTCTAATCTTCTATTAGTACATAATACATGTGCAGTAGTACATACATTATTTCTACATAATCAGTTCACATTACTCATAGTACAAAGAAGTTCTGGTCTCAGTAAAGCTTTTGACAAGGTTTGGAGAAACAAGCTCTTGGCGAAATGCTACTCTGATTTTAATATCAGAGGACGTGCTCTTCCATGGACTTCATGAAAAACCGTTCTTTCAGATTAAAATATCATGACAGTATATCCGAAATCTATGAGATTTTTCAGAGAATTCCTCAGGGGTCAGCACCGAGTCCCACTCTATTCTCATTTTTTGTAGATGGGGTGGAAAAAACGCCCCCCCCCCTGTCAAATAGGCATTTTTGCTGACGATGTTGAGCTCAGGGCCGCGGTAAGGATTTAACTAAATTGGAAAATTTCCTCAATGATATCTTACGTAAAATACAATGTTTTGCCGAGGAGCATAAATTAAGCTTTAATACTGCCAAATTACTAAGCTGCCTTTTCACAACTAATAGACACTTGTTTAACTATCAACCCGGGATTTATCTAAAAGAACAATTGCTTCGATCTACCAAGACCTCTACTTATCTGGGGTTCACTTTGGACACTGAAATTAACTGCAATAAACACATTCATTGTCTATGTGAAAAAAGTAGAAATAGGTTTCAGTTTCTTAAATATATATCCGGCAGGGATTGGGGAGTGGATGCAAAAACTCTCAAAATTACTTATACTGCTCTCATCCGACCAGTTCTCGAATATGGCTGCCAGATCTACTAGGTTGTTGCTGTTCCTAACCTGAAAAAATTAGAGAGAATATAGCTTAGTGCAGCCAGAATTATCGCTGGTATCAGGCACTGTTGCCCCAGAGATATTATTCTCTATGAGGTTGATCTCAAACCCTTGTCCTTGAGAAGAAGGGCAAATTGTGCGAGATACATTGGAACACTTAAAAGTTTTAGAACCTATAGCAGAACTTTAATCTTCTGATCGAATTGGACAAACAACCAAAGGCTGAAGAAGGATAGTCCTCTTGGTTTAATGTAGAAACAGGCTTTCGGGGATCCCTTCAATTTATTGAAACCTACTGATACTCTTAGTAAGGTAACTTTTAATGAAGACTTGAATATGAATTTTACCAAGCAAAACGAACACCCAGAACTGCTACACCAGCTTTCCCTTGAGGTCATAAATAGTATTCTCTCTCGGGCTCTCGTTCTCTACACTGATGAAAGCAGATCCGATTTGGGAAGATCGGGCAGTGGTGTTCTTATCAAAACAGGTACAGGAGAGATTAGATATTGTTTCAGAAACCCCGATCACAGTTCAATTTTTCGCTCTGAGCTTTTTGCTATTAGAGAGGCATTGAATCCTGCTTTGGAGGCTGACGCGGATGATGTTTGGATTCTGACAGACATCAAAAGCTCCATACAGTACTTGAGGAATTTGCCTAATATCCTGGATAAGTTGGGGTAGGATATCATTCTAAAACTGACTGTTTTGACCCAGAATGATACTGTATGTTTACAGTGGATTCTCTCGAAAAATTGGGATATCTCGAATTGGGAAATGAAATTGCTGATTTGCTTGCTGGGGAAGGTAATAAACTTCCTACTGCCCCTTCCACCGAGCTGCGAACTTTTGAGGTCCATTCCCTGTTTTTGGCTAGTATAAACACAACTTGGAGGACCCATCCGAACATGTTTGGTATGACGCTGAGTTCCCTGGACTGTCCTTGCAGTGCTCCTGTCGAAGACTTGCTCAGACCACTCTAGACTTAGGACTGGTCATATTAAGAGTCCAATTTTTTAAAGGAAACTAGAAGATTTATGCTGTTTGCCATTGTTCTACCATTGCTTCTCCCCATCAAATCTTAGATTGTATTGGTGCCTCTATGGGGTAGCTGTTGAATGAGGGGGATGTAGTTTTTGATTTAATTGCGTGACATGGTCTCCTGGACTTGGTTAGTTTGTCTAAGCCAAGGGGGGGGATAAGCAACAACAACACAACAAATAAGTTCGAAATTGTACATGGATTACATATGTAAAACATGGTATGTTCAGAGAAAGTGCACAAGAAATGAAGCATGTATCCCATAATAGTAATTTATAACGTTTTATTTTAATTGAAGTTTCTCCCAGCTAGCAAACAGAAAATATGAAGATGAAAGAAATGATAGCAAAATAACGAGAAAAATGTTTTTAAATAAAAATTAACAAAATACAAAAAAGAAATTTATATAATATACGTCGAACAACATATTTAGAGCCCATGAGCCTCACGGCTCTTGATCTTATTTTGTAGTCTCTTGGAGCTGAACTTCGGCTTCACTTTCCCAGAACTGCGATTTTACTTTAAAGTTTTTTTTAAATAGAGGCAATTTTTGAAAAGGATAATTAACTTTGTGAATTTAAAAGTGCATTAAGAATTTTTAAGGATTCAATTTATTAGTCAGAAAATTTAAGATTTTCAGTAAGCAGAGAGAGTTTTCTGTATATAACTACAATTTAAATAATGGTTAAATGATTTAACGAAGCACGTAAGCTTTTCGGTTTTTAATCTCCGAATCTGGTGCTCCGACTTTTGGTGCTTGACTTCAGCCTGCTCTCTTCACCTCGCGTAAGAGGTGATGGAGCTTCCTGCACCTCTTCTCAGACAACAATTTCGATTTATAGTAGTTGTGCTCCTGGATGTTCGGTGATAGGCGCTATTACTCGTTGGAGTTCCTCTCCGACAATATGCTGAGTTTTGATGATTAGATCCGTTTCTTTAACGACAGAGGATATCGTATTGACATTAGATACGCGATCGAATTTCTTTTGCGTAATTCATCTCTGTTTCATTTCTTCTATGTACTTATACTGACACTTTCATCGTCGCGAGTTCAACAGTAAGAAGAGCTTGATAAAAATTCTCGGCAATACCTTTCATCTTCTAGCATTTGACGATTCCTTTCATAACAAGAGTTTCAGCACGCTTTGGATCACAAGGCGTTTGTGTCCACCAATTAAGCTCTGCCTTAATCATTTTCTGTCACCGAACAATATGGCGGATTCTGATTTAAATTGATCCTAAGATGTCTACAATTTAGTTTTTATTAACGTTGCACTAGAAGCAACACGAGGGCTATTGATGACGGACATCGTAATTTTGAACCTCGGTCAAGTGACGCGGAAGACTTCTGAGCTGGCACCCCCTCTCCTAACTTCCACACCACGCCAATGGGCCCAATATGTCAGAAGCTCTTCGTTATTCTCAAACCACTCTTGTGCTGTTCCGTCCAGGAAAAAGTACACGTTCCTAATTTCCACTCCACGCCACAAGAGGACTTTTGTCACGACAGATTTAACGTGCACCAGCCCATTTACCAGCGGGTTAGAAGTTATTTTAATGATCCTATTTTCAATAGATTAAAAGAATGTATTCGATATCATTTATACGATTACAAGTACTATGAATTTTCCATATAAATTAAATTTATGAGCAATCCCGGACTAAAGATCACTTTTGCTGATTATCCGATAACTTAGAACTTTCCCTCTTCTGTTAAAATTTCGAAGTATTTGCCTGAATAATAAAAAAAAAAAAAAAAAAAAAAAAAAAAAATCATTGCTTCTTTCTATTGTTTCTGAAAATATTATTATTGATGTCTTCTGGGGCAATGCGGTCTATGTAAACATTAGACTCCATTATCGACTTTGCAAGATTGTCCATCTGCTCATTCCAAAAATGCTTAACTGACCCGAAATTCAACTTAATATCGTCTGATAATGAAAATGCGATTGAATAAATATCTTGCTAGCTAATTTGTAAACAATTTTCGGAGAGTGAATTCTATAATTTTGAGGTGCAGATATCGTATTTTTGTTCGGTGCAATTATATCGTCCAAAGTTAAGCATACGGCAAAAGTCATTAAAATGGAATTGATGTGACTAATTCTGTAAACAAGAAGCACTTTTCGTGATACTTGCTGTAAATGTTATATGTAGCTTTTTTGTTGTATTCGTAGTTATTAGAAAAAAATTCGGAAATTATGGTTCACTATTTCATCAAACAATCCGTTTATGATAGGAATTGGTATATATATATTACCTTGAAGCCCAAAATATATGTAGTATAAATTTCATGGGGAAGTTTTATACAATATTTCTAAGGATTGACACAATTTTCTCTCCATTTCTGTTCAAATTGTAAAGTAAATTCATAACAATGCTTTTGTCATCTTCTAGTATTTTTAAATGTATAGATCCAGGGCTATTAAGATGCATTGGAGAAAAGTTACTATTTGAAATTTGGGTGAAAAAAATTTATATGCCAACTCTTAACTTTTTCGGTGAGAATTTCTTGTCTACGTTTGGAATCCATTACAGAAGACCCAACGCGATTCAGAAAGCTTTCGTCTGTATTGTAATGAAAGGTTTCAGCTGATTATCTGACCTTTCATTTACGATATTACAGGTATAATAAAAAGTACTACAATTGATACTGTTGGTTAATTTGATTAGATCTTCACTCTCAGTCCAAAATGCTCTGATATGCAATACCTTTAAGGCCATAAATGTTTCTGAAAGTCCCCCCCCCCCCATTCGATTCATTGTTGAGATATTTTGATTCCGCCAGGGCAAAAAAATATTCTCATCAAATATTTGATAAAGGTTTGCCATGGGAGTGGGAACCCAGCCAACATAATATTAGGTTAAATTTGATTAATTTAATCAGACTTATTAATCTGCTAAAAAGTAAATACGTCAGTATTATTGTTACAACAATTGTATTTATTAAAGAAACATTTATCACAAGTGAAATTAAACTTCTGAGAGAGAGAGAGAATAAACTCAATACAAAAAGCAATGCTTTAAAACTGCACTGAAAGTAAGTTGGGATATTTTGTACAAACATAACATGATTGGAAGGAAGAAATGAAATGGAAAAAGGAGTTTGAATATATGTTTAAATGTATTTTGTGTGTATGTGTAACATACTGAAATTTTACATTGTGGTTACTTACATTTCATATTTTTCCTTCAATCATCATGAATTTAATTTTTAAAGAATTAAGATTTGTTATTTAAATATATTACATTTTGGATAAGCAATTTAAACAGGATTATATGATTGTAATTTTTGTATCCTTTACATATAAGGAGTGCCCAATTTTCGACATCCTTGGGCGGCATATAAAATACATTAACAATAGCTGACGGGGGGGGGGAAGAAGAGACCATATCTAACATGGTATTTAAAACTTCATTAATTCAAGGGTTTTTATTATAAAGACAAGATATAAACACGAAATTAATGAGATGCTTGACAATGCTTTCGAGGCATTAATATTACGATATTTGGCTCGATGGAAATACTTGCAATTCTAAATGAGTTCTAAAGGTGTTTTTCAAATATTTTTCTCCATGTGGGGCTTCATCCCTTAGAAAATAGATTCTCACGTGCTTCCTAATAGCGATAATATAAATAAGGTACGATTGTGAAGCGAGAAATATTTTACTCTTGGAAGATATATTTTATGCTTAGTAAAGAGACATGATCATATTTTTCTTTTATAACGATTGTCGTGTTATAGCTGTATCTATTCCCATTTGGAACTGGGCAGTAACACATTTATTTTAACAGAAAATAGAGTCGCAAGTATATCAAAAGATAAACGATTTTTTCGGGAAATTTTGAGTTTGTTCTGAAATTCTTGTGTGGAATGAAAAGCAGAGCTGTATACTTTTTTTTACCACTCACAGGACTGAGTTAGTCAACGCATCGAAATAGATAAAATTGTTTGCAATAATTTGAAACGGCCGAGATAGTTTTATTTTTGAACACTGTTAGAATTTGAAATATTCTATTGATCAGTTAATTTTTCTTCAATGATGCAAGTTTAATTCTTTTAAAAAAGCAGTAAATGCAATTTATTAAAAATGTCAAATCTGTGACCCAGATATTAGTGAAATAAAAGAACCAAATGTGTTGTAGATTCCATAGACGACTTGTATTCACAAAATATTTTCAATTATTTACTTTTGATTTAACCGTTTCCCTTTCCAAATGTAAATGATGCCCCTATAGTCATCATTCATAAATATAAGATATTTCTACAATCGGCAACGATTCAATTACGTTAACCATCTTTTAAGACTTTTACATATTAATTTCTTTGGGATACTATACAGTGATTCTTCTTCATGTGTACCTCTGGAAAAGTTGATTAAATTGATAATTGTCGCTATTTCTATCCCATCCATCAATTATGTATATCATTGTTACACCATCAGTAGCTATATCAAATATTTCTACAATGGACTGCGGAAATCATTTTAAAGTATTTCCCCTGTACCGATATAGCTGTGCCTTATGATGGATTAGAGAAACCATTTCTTCCATGATATTTTATCCCTCAAATAAAAATTGCCAATTTAGTTGTATTAGTAGCATCTGAACTTTCCTCTATCATCATAGTGTACAATTTATAGTTAGAGTCTCTAAACCTTTTTCAATTGAAATCCTCCAATTTTATTACAATAATTGGTTATATTTTGATGAGAAAAATTGATTTTATAAGAATCTTTTTGATTAGAAAAAAAAAAAAAAAAAAAAAAAAAATCCCTTCTGTCGCACATTACTTAATATACTCATCATCTTTCTGCATGTTTTGATTTTTTTTGTATGTTATCAGGTTTGCTATTGCAAGTAGCTTTTACAACTGAATCTTTTTGTATTATTTCCATTTTCTCCTTATGTATTAAGCTTTATTGAGTGGGCACTATATTTTACTCTCATGGCACACTCCTTCATATATATTACATTTTGTAGCATGTTATGCTTTATCAGATTATAGTAATGAAAAATGGCACATATTCTGTAGAAATTAAACTTGTTGCCTTAAATTTGTCTTTAAAAATAATAATCCTCTGTGAAATTTTCATTGAATTATTGTCCTTCTTTAATTTTTCTCTATTTTTGAATTATTTTGTTCACTCAGATGCCATTTTAGAAATTAAACAGAACAGATTCATTATTAGATTCCAAAGATTAAAATATTTATTCACTTTTTAAGCTATGTTATATTTGTAATTATGCAAAAAAATTCTTGGAAAAACAGCCCAAAATGTATTACCAATGGCATGAATAGGGGAACATTTGTCTCCGGGCACAGTATTATTAAGGGGTGTCAAATTGATGTTCAGAAATTTTAAAAATGAAATTTTTCTATTGCCAAATATACTGTAGAACCACGAAATTTTCAACTGTTCCTGGGTGTAGAAAGCCTTAGCTTCAGGTACTTGCATGTTTTTTAAATACCCAAAGAGGTAAGGGTCATAAAAAGGTAAATAGGAAGAAATAATATGAACAATCACTGCAATTAATTACAGAGTCATCATAAACATATGTAAAATCTGCAGCTTTCTTTTGTATCAGCTTGACTGTTTAACTGCGCAATCTTTGCTTACAAAGAGAGAGATCTATAATAATGACATTTTTATCATAACCATAAAGAATAATTAAAAATAAAAAGTGTTCAAACTTGCAATTTTTTACAGGGTTGCATGTGGCCTTCTGTTTGGCTAAAACTTCTTCATATAAAAATATTAGTCTAGATAAAATTTAAAACATTAATTAAACATATTTAATTGATAACTTCATCCAGCACATGATTATTCAATTCCTACATTTATTCCGAGTTTCATTTTGAAGGGACTGACTTAGTTATTGATTGTGCAATTAATTTAAAATTCTGTACATGAATACAATAGAGTATTTAAAAAGAATAATTACTAAAATATAATTAAACACTTTTATTTACATATTCAAAAGGTGAAAAAGTCATGTTTACACAACAGAAAGTGATAAACTAAAATAAATCATGAGACATGACACATATTTTGCTTTATATAAAAAATCGGAAAACATAACAGTAGTAATAGTAAACTCTCAAAATATAAAAAGTTACAATGAAGCACCAAATGTACAATAAACATTGCGGCATTTGCCTAAAACATTATAAAATAAACTTCAAAAAATTTTACATATCTACAGATTTTTTAAAATCATAAAATTGTTAAATATTCAATAGAATAATATCTATGTAAGCATCATGACACAGTTTATAAAATAAGCTATACCTGAACATCTATAAAGGACCAGTATTTAATTTTTGACTTGCATAATATGTATAGCTGTTTAATTTGGATACTTTAACATTATAAATTCACATCAGATAAAAAGATGACTGGGCAAACATATATCTTCATTAAAAATTTACTCACTATTAGAAGAAAAAGCATCTTAGTTCCAGTATAATAAAAAATAGCTGACAATTACAGAATCTAAAATGATATAATGATTATACCATATTATACAATGCAATTTCATATATAATTCAAGGTAAGTTCAATTAAAATAAAGCATGCTCCTTAAAAATTTTTTTTTTTCACAGTTATACATGGCAACCATTGGTAATTAAAATTAAAAAAACTTGCGCTAAATATTGAGTTTAATTTGCATTGAAATGTTCATATACAAAGGATTTCCAAGATATAGCATATTAATAATATGGAATAAAAAAAAAATTCAGTTTTTTAAAAGGAATTCTCCCAAGATTTAGAGATTTTAACATATATTATTTCGTTCCACTCAAATACTATAAACTACTCAAAATATATCAGAAATAATACAAAAACAAAAGTAAAGTTTCTAATAAACTGTATATAAAACTATATCATAAAAAATGAAACAATATTTATAAATATAAAAGTTAATTATTAGCACACTATATGACTAGAAGGATACAATGCTAATTTACTGCATTGTCCTTACATTTATTCATGTTCATTATTGAGGCAGGTTATTTATATTGCCTTTAATCACACACAAAAAAATCTTTCATTTAAAAAATATTTGTTTCATTATTAATTAGTAGAATAAATGCACAGTACAAAATTAAATGAAAATGAAACAAAAGCCAAACTAAAACAGTACAAAAATTCTAATAGATTTCAACCTACTACTCTTATTACTTAGTATTTCTATCACTATCAGCAATATTCCTTGGAAATGTTTCAGAAAAAAATCAATTTAATAAAGCTGGGGAAGATATGGAATTTTTATTGACAAGATACCCTAAATATTTTAACATGGTCTTTCAAATCAAATAACATTTCATAACAATACTTCTCCCATGGAAGTTTATCAATTTCTTTATAAAAGCTAAGCATTAAAATTTGCAACAAACAACTAAAATACTAACATTTTAATATAAAATTTAATAGAAGGCTTAAAAATCACATTTAACAAAACATGAATTATTGGAAATTTTGTTAACCCAGAAATTTCATTTAATGTGATTAAAATGAATTGATATTTAAAAAGTTGAAAATTTTATAAATAATTATGACAGAAAATAGTACATACCTGATAACTATTAATGTATTTGTAAGAAATCATGGATTATAAAGCCATTTGATATATTCTGATGAAAAATATATTTTGCTAAAATATATTTGATGGAGACAAGACAGTTTGAACTATAAATTAGTCATAACTCTTTGAACATATGATGTTAAAATAAAACAAAGCTATACAAATTATCAAATAAGATGTGGGCACATATTTTTAATTAAAAATATAGCAATATTCCAGTTATATTTTTCAGAAATTATTATGCCAAATTCAATAATTGTAATAATTTAATATTTCAAACAACAAAAATTCGCCATGAGGCTATTTTTCAGAAATCACAGATAAAATTTTCAAAAAAGTCACATGAGATAAGCTGCTACTATTTCATATTCTTTACAAATAATTCAGTATAATTGTAGGAATTGAAAACTTTTTATTGGTGTTTCTAGTTGCCCTTTTGAAGAACATATCAGCATAAAAATGATATTCTAGCCAAATTTAAACTTGTGTGATCTGTTTACAGCAAATTCAGTTTCCACCACTGAATCTGTATTTGACTGTTGCACGTAAATGTAACTCCTTCCAATTTCACAGAAGGATTTTATCAGTAAATTGAAAAACAGAAGTATATTTATGTGTTCAGTTTTATAAAGCTTCTAAATTCTGACACAAAATTTCTGATTGAAATGATTCAGGATGAATTTTCTTATATCATTATCACTGAAATTGGAACTTTATCAATTTTCCACATCAATAGACAAATTCACATTTAATAAAGGAAACGGTCTTTTTTTTTTAAATGATCATATATCAGAATCATACACACACATATAAATACTACAACAATTTAAAAAGAGAGATGATGAGAAAAAAAAAGTTTTTTTTAAAAGCCTTATACTTTATAATTTCAGAGGTTTAATGCAAATTGAAGCTATTTTGAACTAAATTTTATTGAGATACATCAATTGCAAATTTTTGTTTACTAAGGTAAAAACTAATAATAATAATATTTTTCAGATGATTTTCTTCTGTTCAGAATATTTTTCTGTAATGAAAAAGTTTTCCAAATTTTCAAACCCAAATTTGAGAAAAATATCAAATATATACAATTTTAAGTTTCATGGTTAAATAATAAATTGCAATCTCAATAGGAAATCATAATAAATTATGCACAGTATAAAATATTCAATAGTAATTATTTTATTCAATTAAAATTAAACAAAACAAATTTAATAAAAATTTTGTAACTTTTTCTGGTGCCTTTTAAATGAAATAACCAGAATCAATTAATGTTTTTACAAAATGACACACACTATATTCACTTAGAAAGAGAAAATAATTAAAAGAAAGATTTCATTAATAATGCAACTTACTAAATTTTGAAAGAAAAAAAAATGAAAAAATTTAAGTACTCATTTTTCAAAAATAAGAATTGAAATATTACCATGAAAATACAAAATTATTTTGTGACTTCATCATAGCAAATATCACAAACTCGAACAGGGTTTTTGGAAGCAGCAACTGTAGCAGTTTTGGCAGAACATTCATTACAAAAGATGTTACCACAGTTTCTACAATGATGCTGGAATATATATACATATATATAAAACATAAAACTAAATAAGTATACAATAAACATGTATAAAGGCATATAATAAATTAACTTAAAACAAATATGTTACATTAAATCTAAGTAAATTAAAAAAATATATATATTGTAACTACAATGGTAAAAATATAAAAAATACTAAAACATACAAAGCAGTAATCAAGAAAAACAAGACAGCAAAGTCAAGATGAGGAGATAATGCATACAATAAAACAGAGAATAAAAAAAAAGGGGGGGGGGAATAAAGTAATTTAAAGAGTACTGTTTCTGGCTATGGACAGAAAAATATACATTATATATCCATATGGAAATACATTATATATCCATACATTTTTATATGGATATGGATTACTATGGACCCAACTATTCCATTCAGCATAATTACTTTACATCATAATGATAAAATTAAATTCAACACATATATATTTCTTATATAGTAATAAATTTCTAGTGTGTATAACTCATTACAGCTAAAATATTTGTAATATATGTTTATTTTTATTTGCATTTTATACATGTACATTAACTACCTTAAACAATAAGTAACAATCCTAAAATAAATTCAATATTGTATAAATTTATACTTAAATCCATTAATAAGTAAAAATACAAACAAGAGATCATATATTATAAATATATGTATAAAATACACTAAAGGCTAATTCATAGTTGTTAAGTAGTCATTGCTGAAGACTTTTAATAGAATGTATTGATAATGAGTTTTTATGGTAGTGTTTTCAAATTAACAATCAATATATAAAGCTATCTTATATGTATAAAAGATGCTTCTTTCGAAAACAAATCTTTATTTTTGAAAACAGGTTACCTCCGTTTTTGCATAACAGAATATCATTTAAAAAAGAAGTAAAACATTCCATCTGCAGTGATCAAATACACAAATTAATTATACAGAATAGAATTTTTGAATACACTATTTACATGAATAATTACTATTTTATATGACATCCTTAGTTTTATTGAAGTTCTCAAACATCCAATCATACAGAATTCTTTTAATCGCTAATTTAAAAGAAATTTTTCAGAACAATTGATAATGAACTACAATTAGTTTATAAAAAAAATTAGAAAATGACAATTTCAATGTCAATATAATGCAAAGTATTATGAATAAATAAATGAACTTGAAGTGTAATGCATAATTACTAATAATCATAGCTATTTTTCCAAAATTTTATAATTATGTCATAAATTGTGCTAGAGTAGTAATTCTTCAATGGCTAAATACTATAATTATAAAATAATTAACAATGAAACCAAAAAATTAAAAACGTATGTATAATCAAAATATGATTTTAATTGACATTTCAGAATCATAAAATATTCTTTTTTAATTATGTTACAAATCTGAAAATTAAAACAATACTCACTTTTCTAATAGTGAGTGAAAAAAGTTTGCCACATGCTGTACAATGTGAAACTTCACCATCATCAGCCCATTTACGAGTAATGTGTTTCATATTTTCAACCTGTAAGAGAAGAAATTTATTTTTAATTGAATTAACATTTTAAAAATATATACAATATGTGATTTATTACTGAATGCTAATGATAGAAGTGTTAATAAAAATAAAGAAGAGGAACATGTAATTCAAATATAATTTTATAAAAATCAAAATTTTGTTCATACAAAATGTGGAAAAAAAAAAGGAAAATCTCTCATAAAGAAGTTGATTGCTTGAGCCAACAAGTATAGGGTATATATATTTTACAAGTATATGCAGTGCAAAAATGCTAGTATATGTATATTGGTTAATAGCATTGAAATGCAAACATATGAGAAATATTGACAAAAAATAAACTGCAGCACTTATCTCTGATAAATTGTAAACAATAATTAATTTTTTTTATACATTTCATAACTGAATTTAAACCTTAGTTAACTTTAAATCAGATACAAAATTTTAACATCTTACAAGGAATATGTTGGGCGAATTCGATGAATAATTCAATAGGAAATTCATTTTAATTCTAATTTTCTTCAAAAATATAACTCTGATATGAGTTGGTGGATGTTAGTAATTATTTTTTGTCCCTTCAAAAAATTTCATTTCACACCTATTCTTTTCATTGATTTTTACAATTAACTACAGTAACAGCAAAATAGTACTCAAAATGGTTACAAGAGAATAATTATGGATTTTAAAAATTATAATAATTATTTGGCATACAAAGATTTGATAGTGTACAATGCTTATCTAAATCCCAATTGTCATAATTCAGCAAACAAACTAGCATAAAAAATAGAATATGAAAGAATAATATTAATGTATTTTTAGGAAGATTTGACAGCCTCTATCATGATTTAAATCTATTAATAATCTAATTTAAACTAATCAAGAATATAAATGTCTACAAATCTGAATAACCTGTAAAGTTTGATTTTCTCTTCCTAATTCTTGTAGAGCAGCAACACAGTCATCATATTTCCTTCTCAAATCAGTAGATGTTTTTTGGAGTCGCTCACACTCAGTTTCACTTTTCAAACACCTATAGAAGAGAAAAGATAAATTTATTATATTATAGCTCAATGATTACAAACAAAAATTTTTAAAAACGCATTTTTAATACTTAAATAAAAATACTCAAATAATATAAAAGATAAATATAATTAAACTGCATATAAGAGAACATTATTTAAAAATGTATAATTTTCTAATACTTAAAAATATTAATAATGCCAAACAAATAGTAATTAACATTCAGATAAAATGAGTTTAATATATATTTGATAGAAAAATGACTTTTAAAAAGATTGAAACACTATCATTACTTTAATTTCTAACAAATAATTAGAAATTTTAAAAAAATTGAAATTCAGCTACAAGAAATAGAATAAGCTGATACTAATAAAATTAACAATTACATATATTCCTGGAAAAGAACCAACTAACCTTTCCAATAAGCTGTTTCGTTCTTCAAGAGCATTTTCAAGTTTCGCTTCTAATTCTGTAAAGAATAATTTATTGTTGTTTTATTTTAAAATAAGCAATAAAGTGATTAAACTCCAACAATTTTAAACTGAAAATAATAGAAAATTTTTTTAAAAGATTTTTCAATCAATTCATGTCATACAAATGAAAGAAAATAAACACAGTCAGAATTAAACCTACTATTAAAATTAATGCTACAAAACAATTAATGCATAGAATTCATTACTTTAAACATATTTACTTGGAAATGAATATCACACATAAAAAAATAATAAGAAATTGTACTATTTTTCATAAATAAGGCTCTAAATAAAACTCTATTATGTGCAGAGTCATTTAAAAAAGATACCTTTAATAACTTTACAATTTTCCTAATAGCAGGTCAAAACTGATATCAAAGCTAATGATTGTTGGGTACTTCATAATCATAAGAATGAGTTAATAAATCCAATTAATTAATTTCTAAAAAAGAATTTTTTCATTATATTATCTACCTTTTCTCAGCTTAAAATTAGTTAAAATATAAATACCACAACATCGCTCAAAAGTTTCCAAGTTAGGAGTTTTTAAAATGAGTCTCAAAAAATAATTGAATGTCTCAAACATTTGACAATAAAAATATCTTCTACTCAATACTTTCAGAAACTTTTTGCACCAAATGATAGACAATCTTTTTCTTAAAAAAATTATACTTTGATGAAAAATATGATTAAATACAGCTACAGAAAAAGTATATTGTGACATGTTAAAACTTTTAGAAACTTGGATTCTTCTCATAATGAAAACCTGCGATTTCTAAATTTCATGCTATACACTCTAAATGTTCCAAAAACATTCAAGGTAAGATATGATCAGAAATACAGGAACCAGAAGTAGTCTTTTTATCATGTGATGTTTAAAAAAAAATAGAAAATATGTTATGCTTCATTCAAGAAGATGCAAACTAAGAATTTCAGGTGATTCATCATGATGGTGCTAACTTAAGATCCCGTTATACTGTGTCCAGCAAGATCTCCAAAAAGTAAAGCTTAGAATATGAAAACATTCAATACCCTTAAGAAATTCCATGAGTATCCATAATTTATTTTGTTTTAAAGATTGTGATGTTTTCTCTTCTCTCTTCAATAAAATAATCCAAGGCACTAGTGTTTCTTCAAAATGTGTATACTTACATAAAAACACAGGGAAAACAAAACTTTCAATATGTGCAATAACAAAACTCTATAATAAAAAATTATTCTATAACAGCACCTTCTTCCTTGAAGGTTTTCAATACAAGAGTGGTATGTTGTGTTAAGACCAAAGCTTTTCCAGGGAACACCTTCACTCTTGAAGGTCAACATCCTGTCTCCCTATAGACGGCAATCCTTGATTTAAATGCAAAAGAATTGTGCCAAATACAGTAACTCCTCACCTACAGTAGCTAGACATTTCACAATTTTTAAAGAAATAAGTAATTTTGCAGGAATTTTAAAAAATTATATTTAGAAATTTTCTATACAAGCATGATATAAGAAGCTCTGAAATACTTGATGAAGAAAAGGCATCAACTAAGAATTGTATTTAAAAAAAATCAAAGAATGCAAATTCTATGTGTGTATATATATTTATATATGAACAAAAACACAAATAATACATTTCAAAATCATAATATTCAAGGAATATCCAAAACAAAATTAAGAGATAAAAAAAGCAAAATATTTAAAATAATTAATTTTAGATTGTTTTACTATTTAAGTAAATTTTTATTTGATTTGCATAAATATTAATTTGATTATTAGTGATTTCCTTAAATATTTAGAAGGAAAAGATAATTTTTTTTATTATCACTGAACTGTTTTTGGTTATTCCTAGAATGTTATATAATCCTTTAGTCCCATGTAAATTGTTATATATATATATATAATTTTGAATGAACTAATTGATTAATAATAACTAATATTTAAAAATAAAAAAATTTAAAATTTTATCTTTTCTTTGAATGACTTATGAGGCTCACCTTTCACACATATTTGATTTTACAAAATAAATCTTAGAATGAAATGCTTTTTATCCATACATTTCATTCTTTACAACATTCTTATTTATCATTAATCTCATAATTGATGCATTTAAATGTGATACTTACAAATGTCATGTAAATGCTAATAAAAATTAAATGCTAAGTTCTTGAAGTATTTTCAAAACTTTCAAATGCAAAGTTCTAAAAATATTTTCCTGATTTAAAAAGTTAATTAATCTTAAGTTATAACAATTCATTATAAACTACCTACTGAAAAATTTAGATAATAAGAATTTAAGGAAAAAAAAAAAAAAAGAAGCAAAATTATGCAAATATTGAAAATACTAAACTAATTACAATAAAAGTTTAAAGAATTTAGTAAAAGTATCCAAAAAATTTGCTAATGAAATGAAAAATTTATCAAAGACATCTGTCTCCACCAATTAAATTCATCACTGCATTATCTTTTCAGGGAGTATGATGCTAATATACATGATGATAGATATTACAATAAAAAAAGACACAATAATAATACAAGTAATTTTATAACTGCCAGAAACCATTTATATTAATTTATAGCAACATAAGTAATAAAAAACATCTGTTTCTAGAAAACTAAGCTTCCATGCATGAATAGTTTAACAGATATTTAAATAACAGAGTCAATTATTCACAGAAATTAAAAAGGAAATGAAATCTAATATAATCAGAATGATTTATTTACATATTTCTGCAATGATACTCATAATAGGATATTTATACAGCAATAGTTAAACAAAGCAAACAAAGAATTATATAGAATATATTAACCACATTACTTTACATACACACAAATACAGAGATAAAATGAAAGACCAATAGTCTTTATTGAACTTTCTTTATTCGTACCTAGTTTTGTTCCAGAAATTTCATCTAATTTTTGTTCTAAGCTCTCTCTTCTCTTTTGTTCTGAAGTTAAATCTTCTTTCAAAGTTCGAATATTTTCTGTTAGAACACCTATTCTAGCTGTATGGTGAGCTTCTTTCTCTTCCCACTCAGCATCTTTTTGTTTCAATAATTTATCAGATTCCTCCTATAGTGCAGAATGGGAGAGGGGATCAAATTAACATGCAGAGGAGCTTAATGTTACTAAACTATTTATCTCTATCATTGCAATATAATTCAGAATATTTCTATTGTTATTATTCTCTCCCTTTCTTCAAATATTTCAAGCAATTTTACTTTCTTAAAAAATTCATAACCAAAATAAAATAAATTAGTACAGAAAGCATATTGTTTAAAATACTTTCAGCATAACTTTACAGATTAATTTTAATTCTAAAATTACCAACAAGATAATAGGTTTGTAAAAAGAAAGAGAGAGAAATGCTTTTATTCTTAAACACTTATAACTTATTTATTTATATTGCTCATGAAAAAAAAAAGTTTCCTTTTCCAAATTATTTTAAATATAGTATTAAAAAAACATCAATGAAAATGTATATGCATTATAATTAAAGTAAATATGTATTCATAAATTGCAAACTTTATGATTATTTTGCTTCCATTCTTTACACACAAATAAGCTGAAAAGAATTTTTATTACAATACTTTTTTTAAAAAAATCATATTGTTGAATGAACAAAGGTAAAAATAATACACTAAGATTATAAATCAAATGTCCACACCTATAATGTTATCAGTATGATCGTATTTTAATAGCTGAAATTAATACAAACATAATACTACATATCTGAATAATTACATTTATTTAACTTTGATAATTCAATAAAAGACTTTAATCATCAGTATGTATCAAATACATAAGTTTTCAAAACTTTAAATGCAAGGGTTACATCTACCAACTAAATAAATGCCTTAAAGATGTTATTTATAATTAATGCAAGTGAGCAAAAAGCATTTTGACCTGATCCATTGCATTACAAATAAAATTTACAATGTACTAACACATTAATGTGATTCTCTGTCAATTTCTACAAATCCTTACATTAACAATATATTTTAAAAATTCCTGCTTAATATAAAAATGATATGAAAAATAATGGGTATATATAATAAATGCATTATATTATCAGAAGCATCTCTGCACATACATATTATGGGTTTCTTGTACACATGTATGACACTTTATGAGACCAAATTTCATTTAGTAAAAAAAGTTGCCACTCTAGTTTAAAAGTTATTCATTACTATACTGAATATTGCATTTTGATTTAATCATTATTCTAACATGAAAAGCAAAGATAAGCTCTTTCACCACTGTAAGACGATGATGAAACTTACTGATGAAACAACTGATACAACTAATGTGTCAATGCATTCCATAAATAGGATATACATCTGAAATGATTCTGAAAAAGCCATTCAATTTCTCAAAGCCAACAGATCATCAAACCAGTTTTACATAAGTATTTAAGCACCTATCTACACAGATTTGTGTAGATAAATGCTTAAATACTACTGAACAGTGCACATTATCTATATCACTTTACATTCACTAAGCAATGTGAAGCAGTTAAAAAATTTTTTAAGACAGCATACATTTTCACATTTTTCTTAAAAGGAAAGAAATATATAATTCAAAAAATCTCCAAAAACAGTTGCATTTTCAGCATAATTAGAACCAAGCATCCCAAGAATTATTTTCTTGCATACAACACTTAAAACACTTTAACATTTTATTATGCAGTAAATAATTTTTTTCCTTCTAAAAATTTAATCAAAATCAGATTTCTAAGTTTTGCATGCATTTAAAGCAATTTTTAAAATGCTTCACCATTTCAAATAATATTGAAATATTATCCTAATTTTTTAAAAATGATATTCAAATATTATCTAAATTTGGAGTTGTAAATATATTCAATAGATCTTAAAAAGGGAAATGAAATTTAAAGAGTTATATAAATACAAATACACAAAGCTTGAAAACACATTATAATTTTCACCCCTAATGATTGTAATTAAAAATAAAAGTGTACTGTTACAAACCTGTGATGAAGTTTCTGTGCAATGCTACTCTTATAAAGGAAAAAAGTCATTTACAGAGATTTAGTCAAACATCAAGGAAAGCTTTAACAATTACCCCCCCCCACACACACACACAGCCATGGTGCCGAATTTGGCACGAAAATAACTTTTTTCAGAATTTTCCCTTTGGCATCATACCTGAACAGAACAGCTATAAATACAGAGAGATGCCAAGCTAGAGTGAATCAGTAGAGAATTAACCAAGCTAATCTGCTGAAAAGTTGCCAGTATGTGACAAGAAGCCTGTCGGAATTGCAGGAAGCTGTCACAGTCTGTACAAAGTATTACTTTGGAGATTTGTCCATAGTGCAAACTAGTAAGCTGGATATAGTAAGGTGCTGTAACTGTCATTACAAGTGCTATTTTGTACCTCTGTTGCTGAAAAATGCAAGTGATGATTTAGCTCCTATTATGTCACTAATCAGAAGAAGTGCTGTTTTCTGATTATGCTAGTAATCTGTTCCTGTTTTTGCTACCTGTAACCCTCTTCCCCCACATATTTGCGAAAAAGGCATCATTTGCATCAACACAGAGGATCATCTCTACTGATTATCCTCTGTGTTGGACTATTTTCACTTGTACACACATGAGATTCAGATTTTTGTAATGATACATTTTATTATCTGGTTCTAAATATTTTGCATGCAAGATTTCAAGTCACTATCTTAAATAAATAAAAAAAGATCTAGTATTTTAAATACCAAAACATGTAATTAAAAAAATAAAATAGCAGAAAAATCAGCTTAAACTTCTCAAATTAAAACTATATTAACAATAATCACTAAAAATCTTATTAGTTATATGTATATTGTTGAATTTTAAGACTTCTATTTATAATAAACTATTAATTTTTTTAAAGTATCTCAATTACTTTATTTGGACATCATTATTGCTTTATTTGATTTGGGACATGAAACATGTATGCAAATCTTCATGTATCAGATTCTATATAAATGCAAACAGTTTCTGCAGCACCATCATGGACTGTAAATGTTCTGATATTATATTTCCAAACTTCATCAAATGTAATTGTTTCGAAACACTTTTTTATTGTAAAATTTTTCTTTTGTCTCTTAACCCTAACAATAGTATGTAGGTTTTCTTTTGCATTTTGTCTCATGTGCCTAGTATAATTTTCTAAATATCCATAAGAAACTATGCATTCATATGCAGGCAAGATCTTTGACAATAGTTCCATTTTAATTAGCATATCAATTTTTAATTGTTGAGGATTTGTAAGACAAACTTTTGACCTATGAAGACAGATAAAAACACCAAGAATAAGATTTCTTGAGGCATTTGAAAGTATTGTGAATCTTTGTTAGTTGAGATACTATGATAAAGCACTGCTATCATCTTTGTTAGTCAATATACATTCGGCAAGCAATTACTTGGTTGGTGTTTTTAATTCTTATTTATTTTAAAAATCATGAAGAGATTTCCCTACCAGCTGATAATACTGCATTCTGGACAGAATTTCAGCATTATTTTAAAATTTAATGAATATCCATAAAGAATGTCAATAATTCAGCCAATGCCTATGAGAGAAGAATTAATGGTCCAGATTTTTTTCCCAGGGGGATCAATAGTTTCAAAATTTTTTAAAAACAATCTTGAAGAAATCTTTATAATCTATAAACTATTCACACTGGTCTGAATTTTTTTTGATACAGTGTTAATGAAAATATAAATTACCATAATTTGTCACATATTTAGGTTATTTTTTTAAGATATTTATGCACCCCCTTTAATTTCTTTTAAACTTCACTTAAGGCACTGAATATTCATCAGATATTTTCACTCTTAGTACCCACCAGATTACAAAATGGTGTAATATAAGTTGATTACAGTTTGAACAGGCATAGTGCTACTTATCTAATAATATTTCCAATATTTTATGAGTTTTCAAACTACAACTCAATATTGCATAATTTAATTTTGCTACAAAATATGTATTTTATCTTTCAGTAAATAAATAAATAAAAAGAACAGGAGAGCTTATTAGCACTTCATTTTATCATTTTTTTTAATCATGAAACAAAAACTATAGCTCTGATTTGGGTTTAGATTCAAGAAATTGCTGATATAATTTAAGAAACTCATTTGAGAAATCAAACATAGAATCTCATAATATATAGATTTTAAGCATAATTAAATAATATTACCAATGATGATTTATAACCTGCAATCCTTTCTTCTGCTTCTTCCAGTTGATTTTCTAAAGATTTTACTGTTTCTTGACTTAGAGAAAGTTGCTATGGTTAAAAACATAAGAAATGAATTATCTTCAATTTTGACGACAATAATAATTAGCTTCAATTTAAATAAAAAAATGCAAATAAAATTAAATTAAAAATATTTATGTGTGCAATTAAACACACAAATGAATAAATAAGTATTAAAATAAACTTAGAAAATAAAACATTTGATATGCAACACATTTAAAACTTGATTGTTAAAAATGAAATAAATTTAAACACAGATTTTGAATCTGAGGGGAAAAAATTACAAAATAATCTGTCATATATTTGATGATATATTAGTCCATTTTTTATAAAGCAAATTATATATTAAATACACAAATCATATTTGGTACATTTCACCTAGGTATAAGTCTGCACTAGGTGTGCACCAAGCAAAACTTATTTTTACCTTCCAGTGTAAGAATGTCAGAGCTTACTTTGCAACTGAGTTAATGACACGAGCATATAGTCATTAATATCACTCTTTTTGATATTATTCAGGTACCATGAGTTGCTGTTTACTTTCATTGCACACAGGTGTGAAAGTTGTTAAAATATATTAACAAACTTTAAATTGTAATGTTAACTAATTACACAGCCCACTTATTTATTACATTTGAACTATCCTACAAATCATCTAAATAATGTGAAGGAGAAATTATAAAAACCAAGTATAATTTAAAACAATTAACTTATTTTAATTTTATCATTCTCCGTAAAAAATTCAAATATAAATTGCTTTTGATAAATATTTTTATCATAATGTTTACATCATAAGTTATAGTAGCTTATTTTAAAAAAAAAAAATGTTAGTTTTCAATTATATGACAAATTTTGAGGGAAAAAAAATATTATTAAACAAATGTAACAGATAAATATGTCTTTCATATTATATAGTTATATGAAAAACTATAAACAAAAAAGCTAATGAAATATTAAGCTGATAGCTATTTCTTCATTTTAATTTTGACTGAAATGAATTAGCATTTAAAAATCAAATTTTTTGATCAAAAGAGAACATTTTATTTATAATATCTTAAAAAAATAGAATAAAATATTCACATCTTGATAATATTTGACATTTAATTTATATGAATTTCAAGCATTTCTGAGCAATTTTTTAATTATTTCTTAACATTAAGCCATACATGATTTATGCTTGAAACCTGTAATAACTTTCTCCCATTTTGTTGTATATCACAGATAAAAAAAAATCTCTTTAGTTTTCAATCCTTACCAGTACAGCTCACCTTAGCACAATCGTTTTCCAAATTTTCTAACTGCTTTTGAAGCTTCACTTTATCCTTCAAATATATTTCTTTTTCTAAATTAGAATCTTTTAAAACCTGCAGAAATAATAGATATAATTTATTTATTTTTGCACCTTAAATTACTTTACCAATATTTTTTAAAAAAAAAACATGAAATCCGTACAAATATATATTTTACGTATTTCTGTTGAATAATATAAAAACATTATACATAACTATGATACAACTTGATAGATATTTGTTAAGAATTAAATATCTAAATACATTAAATACATAATAAATGAGAAGCGTCATTAACAGTTTAAACATGCTAATTTAAAATACTTCATATTTCTTTATATTTTGAAAAATAAAGCATATGAATCTCTGAAGATATTATTAACGATTATTTACTTATAAAAAAAATAAAGAGTAAAAGAATTATTTTACAGTTACAATACATTCGGCAATCTCAATTTCTTTATTGTTATTGCCAATCAGAAATATAATCAAAAATCATAGTTCACACAATGACACAATGATCAAATGTTCACTACTAGAAAATATATTTTAACATCTGATGTCAAAAGTAGCAATAATTTAATATGATTCATTGAATCATATAATGAAAAGGTTTATTTCATTTCAAGCGCAGAAAGGATATGAATAAACTTTTATCGATAATTTTTTTTACGGCGCAATAATGTATAAATTTTAATCATTATAATAAGATAAAAAATAATTTTTATATTACACTATCCAACTCTTAATACACATTTTATATGCTTTTAAAACCCTTCCCCCCTAATGAGTTATTTATCAATAAATTATCCAGAGAAAGTTTCTCTGTGTGAAAGTTTTTACAAAACAACTGGACGAAAAAAAATGGATTTTTTTTTAAAATCTATTACCTTTTGTAATTTCATTAATACAGTTAGTATTATCAATCTTCTATAATGAATCTCAATTGACATCTTTCGAAATCATGATCTGCTTTTCCTAAGTAAGTGGTGATCTATGTATTAGGTCTCCTAAAATAAGTTCTTTTAAATATCTTATTTACTTTAGAAAATGCAAGTACAGTTATCCAATAAAGGCCTTAATAATTTTTGCAATTTTTATTCCATGTGAGCAAAACTGATATCACTGCTAATAGCTTACAAGGATCTAAATAGCAATATTAATAGATTAATTAACACAATTAATTAACTTCATTTCACATATGAGAATGAATCTGATTTCTCATCATAATATTTACTTCAATTTCAATTTTTTAAAAAATTCTGTCTAAAAAGCTTCTAAGTTACATGAGATAATAATCAAGTGCCTCAAATATTTGACACAAAAATTCATTCATATTTTACAAGCATATTAACACTAATTTACAGGTTTTTATTTTTCAAATACTTAAAAATATAAAACAGCAGAAAAAGTAATATTTTTATAAAATTATATGAAAAGGGGATTATAATATATCAAAATTTTTAGATTTTTCATGGCATAAATTCCCTTAAATTTAAAATTTCACGCAATTCCCTCCTATAGTTCAGGAAACAATCAAGGCCAAATTTGCTATTTCTCTCAAATAGGGAACCTCATTGATGATTCATGACTTGTTTATAATTCTTAGTAATCAATCCACTTATCATGAATGTTTGAAATAAAGAAAAATCAATAATAAATGGTTTGTTTCACATTTGTGGACTAACAATTGTTTGAAAATATTTCTTCTATTCTAATAAATGCAAAATAACATAAAATTCATTAAAGCAAATATTAATTAGAAAAACTTAATCAATGGCATATTTGAATAATAAAAAATATTTTATGTTTTACTAATTAAATGTTTGTTGAAAATAATTCAGTATATGACTCCTTTAATTGTTTTTCCCAAATACCACTGGAAATAATAATTAAAACTGAATTAAAATTTTTAACACAGGCCATTTAGATAATTTTCTCTTAAATTTTGCAAAAAAAAAAAAACTATGTTAATTTGTTAATTCATTAATAAATTAAGTTTTCTTTGAATAATCAACAGTGATACTACTTTTATCATAACAGAACAGTAACGAAAATTTTAAGGGCTTCCCCCTTTTTTAAAGTTATTGTCACAATCCATTTTTTCACTTGAAAAAGTAAATACAATTTTATATAATATTACTATTTAATTATCATCAATACATTTTTTTCTCAAATTAATGACATTTCATTAATAATAAAGCCTTACAATTGCAGCAAATCTGTTATACACCAAATAATTCGAAATAAAAAAAAATTGATTTCAAATACTGTAGGCAATTAATTAGTTTAAATAACTATCATTGTAAAAGTAAACGAAAATTCTGGGCAATAGATCTCGTAATTTTGAGCCAAAATCAAGTAAATGAATAAAATGTTCTCATGGAAAAGCACCAATATTAAGTAATTTACTTAAAAGAAATCTTTTAAAATAATTAAAAAGAAATTCTTACTTTTTCAGCGCTGGCTTTTGCTTTCTGACACGATTCTGTAAGATCTACAATTTTTCTTTCATTAGCTGCACAAATTTCATTCAATTCCATTACTGCATTTTTATGTTTCTCTAATTCACTCAACAAACAATTCTGAATAATAAAAAGAAAATGATTGATACTATTGAAACACCCAAATACCTCAAGAATTTTCAATTCTCAATAAAATAATAAGATAAAGAAAACCAATATACCTTTTCATTTTGCAAAGTAGTTATAGAAGTTCGCAAATTTTTATTTTCATCTTCAAGTGATGAAGACTTATCAATAATCTGAGACAGCTCCTACAAGTACAAGTAGTATGAATCAAAAAATTTATTCATAACAACTGATCATTGCTTAGAATCAAATAAAATTTACTTAAGAAATTCAATTAATTTCAGAATCTCATAATCTTTTAAACTGCTAATAGATATAACATTAATGGCTATATTACCTTAAAAAATTCTTAAAGCTACAGTAATATGTTCTTGAAAATCTTTCTTATAATTATTTTAATATACTAATTCCAGGAATAAAAAGGTTAAATACTTCAATAAAAATATTAATTATATATATCTTTTTGTAATGAAATACTTCTACAAAGGAATCAAAAAATTAATTGTAGAAAATATCACAAATCAAAAACTGAAAGAAAACAAAAGTGTACCTTTTTTATATGTAGTAATATCAATTAAATTCAATTTGTTTATAAAGCTTAAGTTGTATTTTAGTTATCTTTGAACAAAACAGTCTAGGAGTGATTGCAATGTCCAATGGCAACATACGAAAGAAACTATGCAAATAAAGTTTAAACATTTAATAAAGTATTTATGCATAGCAGTTTAATCAACTTATAAACAATTTTCTTCTTAGATTGCAAAAGACTATCATAACATGAAACTTCTCAAACTTAAACTCCTCCAAAATAACATAGGTATTTATTAATAATTTACCAAATATACATTTTAATTTTACAACTTTGGTTTAAAGTATAAGTTTCAATGCTTTTAATACATTTAATAAATATTGTAAGAAAAATGTGAGGGCACTAGATATCATTTGCAATTTAAATTAAAAGCTCATATACATAAAAATTAATAAGTAAGAATGAAATTAGCAATGTATTATAATTGAACTTAACTCAAAAAAGGTACATATTTATAGCTAAATAATGTAATTTTCTCAAAAATAATGTCCAAAATGAGCAAAATGGGTTTTTTTTTTTGCCTTTTAAACTGAATAAACTATTTTTATATATTTATAATTAATTATATTTATGTTCTTTATATTAGATATCACCTAATATATATAATCATTATCACATTAAAAATTAACAGCTATAATTAAAATATTTAGAACAATTACTTTGTCCATCCTAAAGGGGGAAAAAAAAGGGAAAATTTACAAATAAAATCTATAATTCAAAAACATATAGACATAGAACAAGAAACTAATCAAGACAAAAGAGATAAAAAAAAAAAAAAAAAAAAAAAACTTTAAATTAACATTTTTAAAAAGATAAATTTTGAAAAATGTCCAAAACCATTGCTTAGCACTCCATTAAAGGAATGGTATGTGCTTTAACTTGTCATTTCTGTTCTGTCTCATAAGGATTTCTGCTATCACTTAAACAAACGTAAATTAGTCATTTCTGCCGATACACCAAGTGCAGAACTGTTTTAAAAAAGTGATCTGGATTATTGAGCAAGTTTTTGAATATCATCCAAAGACAAATATGGCTTCATAGCATTGCATCCTATGTATGTAATTTTTTGTTTCTGTTACTTCTCAAGAAGTTATATTATTGTGTTATAAAAAATACAGAAACTATTATATATTCTTCTGTTAGTTATAGGTTTGAAACTCTTCATGTTCCATATCTGGAATACTACACAAAATTATTACCACCAGAATTAATATATTCCCATTTTTTTAAAAAATTTTACATGTCTCAAGATGCCTAAAATTTTAAGTTCACATGAAGTAACTGTCCTTTTAACAGATCACAATATTGAGACAAGTACCATAATGCTTAGACAGTTAAAAATGCTAAATCACTCATTTCTGATTATAACTCAGGAAATTAAGAAGGGGGAGCAATAAATAATCTGCCAAGTTTTTGCTAAGCATCTCCTCATCTTATATGCAATAGTGCTGATGCTGATTCTCCCAAGGATGAAATTGCGTCTATCTCTACTGTGCAGCAATCGCCTCCATCAAAGAGGGAAAAAATCTCAAAAGTGCATAAATGGAAAAAAACTGATCTAAATACAAAGCCCACAAAAGGAACTGGGTTTTACTCAAACCTCTATGCTTCAAGTAAGGTATAAATTTTGGCTTGACAAATTCTGAATTCAAGTGTTTTCTGGGAATTTACATTTTTAAGTAGAATATGTCTTAGTTCTCATGCAACACATTTTTTGGGAACAAAGAACAGATGTGCATAATGTATTTATTAATGGTGCCATAAGATACAACCACTTTGAAATTATATTTTCTCAATTCCATGTTAGCTCACAATGCAAATTTGGATCTGATGAACAAGTTTGCTTAGTTGTGGTCTCTCATAAATAAACTAAATGAAAAATCATGAAATTTGTGTCTAATGAAACATATTCCAGTATTGATGAGCCCAAGGTTCCCTATCATGATCATCATGAATGCAAACAATATATTTAGGGAAAACGTATTCGGCGTGGATACAAACCTTGGTGTTGTGCAATATGTTTAGGCTACTTGTGTTCATTTCAGCCATACCAGGGTAAAAACTTGTACACGAAATATGCAGAATATGATCTTGGTGTATCAGTTTTCCATTTAACTGAAGCACTTACAGAAGCACACTCTGGAATATATCATTTTGTGTGTATTCGATAACATTTTCAAATATTGCATTGATGAACAAGCTGAGTTCATTAGGTCAACAAGAAAGAAGGAGTAAGAAAATATTGTATTGATAAATCTCCTTTGGAATCAGATAAGACTCTAAAGAAGAAAGGAGCATATTTGATTATCTAATTGATGACAATGGCAATATTATTTGCATACAACACAATAATGGTGTTGTCATAGTTGCATCATTTGGAGCCTGTATCAATCCTGGATGCTTTTGTTAACCAATATTCTTGGAAGCAAAAAAAGAAAATCCTAGATCAGCATCCATAGTGTATCCAAATCTATAATCAGTTCATGGGAAGAGCTGATGTATCATGCATCAATACATGACAAAAAATTGCATTTGAGCCTTTTTCTTTTCCCCTTTGAGTGAGTGAATGACTGTGAGGTTTTATGGCGCAAGAGCCCATTTTTCTCCTTCAAATTAGTTTTACAAAATGCTAGGCAACTGCATAAAACATGTGAGGGGAAGTCAATGGATCTTTAGGAGTTTTGTTTAAGGACTCATGGCCATCTAGTGAAACCAGGATGAAAAGGAAGACCTTTTGAAGAATGCAACACAGATTCATGCTATGATGGAATGAATCATATGATAGAAGAGCAGTCAAAAAATATGCTGTGTCCCAAAAATTCCCTAATAATACTATTTTACAATGTAAAAAATGTTGGGTACATATGAAATTTTCAGCTGAATATTAGACTGAATAATGTGATAATGTGTACATAACATATCGTGTTCAGTCATTAAAACCATTTTCCGAGATATACACAAGAGTTCAATTTATTATGTAAAATACAGAAAAAAATTTGCATAGTATTCCTTTTTTAGAATGTAACTTAATTATAAAACAGGACAAAATACTTATTTTTGATATTTAAATTCTTATCTCTTATATTTTTCAACCTAATAAATGTGAATTTCATGCATACAATGCAAAATTTAAACCTATGGCATAAAATGGTTCATATAATATTATCTACTAGCTGGTATACCCATTCTTTGTGCTGGTTAAATGAAAAATATAACAATCTAGATGGGAGGATAGAATTTTTTTTAATGAGGACCAATTTTTAAATACTTTGAGTAAATTTAAGTGAACTGCAAATAGCATCCAAGGAAAGAATGTTTCAGTAAATAAAAAAAGAAAATGAAGAATACAAATTTAAAATCAATGGGGAAAAAGCCTGAAGTTCATTAATTAAAGAAATTTTTAAAGCTTTCATAATAAAAAAAAAAAAAAAAAAAAAGAAAGAAAGAAATCGGAGTTTATAAAATAACAATTATTAAATATTTTTTTTAATGAAGCTGTGACCAATGATGAAATGTTACAGAAAGCTTGACAGAAATTAAAATTCAACAACAGAGAGAGAATGATAAAGTGAACATTACATTTATTTTTTTAGCACAAGTGAATTCAAAAGCTTAACAGGTCAAGTGCTTAGCATAAAATTTTTTTATGAGTAGCAATATTTTAACAAAAATATAATTAATATTAAATCAAGATTTTCGAAAAATATTTTAGTATAATTTTTAAAGAGGAGAACAAACAAATAAATATAAAGATCTCTAATAGAATCTATGAAGAACTTTATAAATGATCACAAACACCCATAGGTGTGATGTAATATGCACCAGAACTATACTTAGTAGAGTGCAGTTATACTCTTATGAAAATTTTTCATTGTTTCTGTAAAAGAGGGGCAAATATTCATTCCATTTTCTTTATTAATACTGTTTCATTCAGATCAACAAAAGTTCTGGATGAAACGATTTTAATGTTTGCAAAAACCCAAAATTGCCCCTTTTCTGGTACAAGAATTGTAACTTAGCAATATTAATCCTTGCAAAATATCACATCAATATTATTAATCTAGAAAAAATCTTTAAAACATAGAAGGAAATTATAAAAAACAAAAATAATTAATACCAAGAAATAAAATTCAAACTGTAATGTTTTTAAGTATATCAAAATTAGCAATATTGCTGCCATCTGCCAAAGTGAAAAGTGGTGAAAAATGTTTTTTAAAAAATACATTTGAAAAAAATTTTGGTGCGAATATGCTAATGGCTTCTTCTACACATCCTAAAATATTTTGAAGGGATGCAATCAATAATGTGGATTTGTATAACAGACAAACAAGCATTCATATTTATATTTTTGGTAAATAAGTTGCAATGATTTATTAAAGACATAGATAAATGAAAGTATAATAGCTGTGCTGCACAACATAGCTCACCAATTTTGAATAATAAGTCATTATAATTTTAAGAGACATACAGTGAAAAAGTTATAGGTTAACAATTTTGAATAAGTATTGCAATACTAAAGAGTTAAGTAAACAATCCACATCAAACAAATACCATGAATAAACAAACAAGAAGAAAGAAAAGAAAATTTCAAAAGCAATATATATATATATATATATATATATACACACACACACACACACATTTTAAAGAAGATATTTTTCCCTTACTTTATGCAATTGTTCAATAGTTGATGTAAGGTCAGATTCTTTCATTTGACATTTCAATCGTTCTTCATTTAATGAAGATATTTTATCACAGAATTCAATTTTAGTAGCCTCAAATTCATCCACGGTTTTCTGTAAATTTTCTATTTGACACTTTGCATCCTATAAAGATAAAATCAATAAAAACTGAAAACAATACAGTAACAATTTAAGAAAATGAATCATTTTATTTTTAAGATTGCTCTTTAGCAGCCATTTCGAATTTAAGAACATCCAACAAGATTGCTAATAATTTTTTGAAATCTAGAATATTATACTTATTTGAATGCAATAAAATGCATCTAAAATAATTAAAAAAAGGGAATTTTTTTTATCCAACTACTTTTCCCTTCTGATTTAATAAAGAAATATTTTTAAATATTTTTTTAAAGATTTGAAAATCCAGACAAAAATCACAAACCTTCCTAATTTTTTCTAGAAGATGCATTTAATTTCCTAAGTTTAACATAATATTCATGAAATAAAAGAATGTGCTTAGATGGGAACCTAATAAAACACACTCAAATCAATAAATTATGATTAATCCCTTGCCAGTGCAGCCCAAATCCAGTTCGGGCAACTACTATGTGCAGAATTTGTGATGCCCAAACTGACTTCGGGCAGGAGAAAAATTAACGTTTCTATTTTGTGAAGCTGAACTCAGTTCGTTTCTACTTTAGGATACCTAATCCACTATTTTCCAACTAGATGGCATTAGTGGTCCTAGTTTTTCACCAATTACGACTTCAGTCGAGGGAGGGAAAATGTGGGTGCTGTCAGATAAATTGAGACACACTTGGATTGATAAACAAAGCTTCCTCACAAACACTTGGATTTCACTTCCTCATTTAGTTTTGGTTGTTTTTCAGAGAGTTTTTTTGCAAATAATTTTCTTTTTTTGCAATGTCTGATTCAGGCACCAATGTGGAGTATAGTTTAGGTATTTTTAATTAATTAGGTATTAATTTTAATTAATGGGTATATTTAAAATTTTATTTTTGTAATAAAAAACTATTTTCTAACTTTTATAATAATATAAAGAACAAAATTAAACAGTCAAAAAAAAATTTCCATTTTTCTGAAATATATGTCACAGTTAAGGGGTTAAAGGAAATAGGAAAAGTGAAATTCTTATACTTTACCTTTTTTTAAAATTTTGTTAAGTGAAATATTTACAAACTTCAAAATAATCTTATTAATAACTTCACTATAAAAAATGAAAAGTAGCAGACTATTGACTTTATATATCATATTACATATAAAATTAATAGTTTGCTTTTACTGGTAATCCTGCAGTTCTCTATCATTTTATAAAACAGTTTCTGCATTTGATTCAAAAATCAAAAAATGTTAAGCAGAAGGTCAAAACTTAAGAATTTTTAACATTTAACTTATCATTTTCACACAAAGTCTGAAGAACAAAAAAGATATTGTTATGAACAAATTAAAATTTAGGATTTGGATTTTCACATTGAAACAATTATTTAAAAGATAATTTATTCTTTTTATAAACAGTTTCTGAATGTTTGAATTTATAAGCTTACAGTTAAGAAATTTTTCATTTTAATTCAAAATAAATAACAGTTGTACCTCTCAATAAGAGACATCCACCAAACCAGAGATTTTGTCCCTAAATAAGAGGTAAATACATAGTTACTGGGCGAGGGGGATGAATTCAGAGGGACAGGAACCAACAGCAATTACCCTTAAATAGATTCCTTACAAAATTTACTACTGTATCTTATATATTGTAGTAAATAAACTTTTTATCCTTTCAGCAATCAACAGTTATAAAAGAAATCAAATCATAAAATATATAATTCTGAATGACAAAACATCAAAATAATTTGATTTATTGTTGATATATTTATAAGTAAAAACCTTGATATGTATGAAAAGAGTTTTAATTAATTTAATTTCTCCCATCCCCTAAATGAATTTAAACTAATAATTACAACTGCCTTAGATCTTTAACCCATTACCAATTATCTACTATCTTTAATTACTATATTTTATAGAGAAATACTGACAAAAAACTTACTTCATTGAATTTTTTCAGTTGGGTAAACTCATTTTCTATTGCTTTTTTTTCTTGTTCCAAAATGCTTAGTTTTTCTTCAGATTGCTGTAGTTTTTTATCTACCTCTACCAGTTTATTTTCTTTTTCCAAAAGATCAGCTTGAACCTGCGGTAAAGTTTTCCCCAAATCTGCTAATCTTTTTTCTAAATTTTGTTTTTCAATTGCTAGGTAATCTGTATGTTTTTCATGAGACTGTTTTTGCTGCAAAAATATTTAAGAAATTGATTGAAGTACATATCCTACAAAATATAATTTTATACAAAAGTTCTTTTAAAATGTTAAAACTTCTTACAAAATACATAAATTAATTTAGCAGAATCATATTGGAATAAGTGACAGTTTGAGGCTCACCCAACTAATCATAATTTTTAAGTAAAATACTGAATATGGTCTTCGCAGTTATACAAAATAGATATCTAAATGATGAAAAACGTCAACTCAGGTATTGATCCTACCATGTAACTTTAAGAAGATCAGAGAGATTCAAACTTATATAAAAATGAATAAATAACCATATTAAATTAACTTTTGAGCCTATTCCAAACATAAGGAAGGAGAGGGAATATTTAAAATATGATTTCATAACCTGCTGTAGAGGCTTTCCTCCAAACTTTTTACACCAAAGAAAATCATGAATTTTAAACTTACTCTCATAAGCCCACAAATAAAATTAATGTCTATCAAGTTCCTCAACATTTAAATATTCTAGTTTAAGTTTTAAATTTAGTTTAACACAAAATTATTAAGAGGAAAATAAATGGATATATTATCAAATAAAATTTAAAAGTCATATTATAAAAGCCAGTTCATAAAAAGTTGCCATACTAGATTAAAGACTCACCATTTTATTTTTCTAATACTTAAAAAAAATTAATTACTTTCAATCTTATACTTAAACATAAACAGTTAAAAGGCTGTAATTGCAAAAATAAAATTTAGTTATTTTTTTATAGAGAAAAATTACTGTCAAATATTTGCTATATTGATAACATTTTATTCTTAAGTTTCTTAAATATTTCATTCAGATCTAGGAGGGTTTACATTTGCCAATTTTTTTTTTACAAAAACATTATGAAAATTTTGAATAAATAAAAATTGTTAAATGGAAGCACTTTTCTTCAGCCTATACTATAGAAAACTTACACAAATACTTTTTCATACTATATATTATGGGGCTAAAAAAAATCAACATTATATGTGATACTTAAAATCAAAGATGCATTGAATGTATCTAACTTGACAGTGCTAAAATAAAAAAAAATATAAATGCAATATGAAATCGGTGATTCTCTACACAAAATTTCATTTTAATATCACCTTCATTTTACAAATTTGTTCAGAAAAAAAAAAGCACATTAACTGAAAAATTTGCAACAATTTTGAGCCTTTTTTTTTTTGACAAAAAAATTATTGAAATTTATAAAATAAATCTTAAGCTAGAAATGGATGTACACTTTAAAATTCCATTTTTTTAAAAAATTTAATTAAGAAAGATTAAAAATTTATGAGGAAAAGTACAAAAAATTATGCACTTTTCTTGAGATTTAAAAAATAAAAAAAATTCACAAGTTGATTTCAAAATAAGTTTTAAATTACCCATTACTTTTTAATTATTAATCAAAATAAACTAAAATTGTACTTTCTTCCTGCTTTACAAAAATCATTCAAAAGCAAAGAAATGGGGAATAATAATATAGGCCTGAAACTGTCGAATGGAAATTAACTTACTTTGCTTTTCGCAAAAAAATGAGAGGAAGTAATATCTGGAACATAAAATTTGCTTGCTTTTTTCTGAAATTAAATTCTAAAATGAATATTAAAACTGACTTTTGAAACCAAATATGTCTGAGACAAAATTGCATTTCATGATGTTCACAATACTTCGGGAAGGACAAACAAAAAGCAAAACAAAATTTTACCGGGAAAGGGACAGGAAAAGTTTTAACAAACAACAGAACTGCAATTTAAAAAAAAAAAAGTTTTAAAAATGTGGATATGATTAACATCCATAAAATCAATTTCATTTTTGTGATGTTTTATTCATTTATTCACCAAAAAATTTACTACAGAGATAACTAAGAGTTAGGAAAATAATTTCATCATGACATTGAAGTAACAAAAATTTACAATAGAGAGAGATTCGCATTGATATATTTCCCCCAGCATTTATGCATATAAATGTAAAATATATTTCTAAAAACTAATACTTACAATTATTTATGAGCAAATAAATTATCTTGCAGCAATTCAGTAATATTTAATACTTAAAATTCATGAATCATTATTAGATCTTTAAAAAATAGAAGCAAATAATACATTATTCAGAATATTTTTACCAGATAAAGAAAAAAAAATTATGAAATTAATTCTTTTGAACAAAAAGATTTAGATTTTGAATATATAATATGCACAGAAATTTAAAAGGGGTTAAAAATACAGATTTAACAAAAATGAAGGTTGGAAGGAATTAACTGACAATTACTATTATAAATATTAATATAAAAATGTTTTTGTGCAAGATTTTACTTCAAAAAATATATTCTTAACAAAAATATATATAAAATACATAATTATTTATAAAATCTTAATTTTAAACCTGCACATATAATAACCCGTATAAAAAATAGCAATGGTTCTGCTACAGGGTTACTATTGTTTTTTTTTTAAAAAACTGCTGCAAATATATAATTTAGCAGAACAAATTATATACAGAAATCATGTTTTGCATGTGGAAATCTTTAATTTATTACATTTTTCTTCTCCATATATCATTTAGACAATGAAATGGAGAATATCAATTAACAATATGGATGATTATTTGGATCTCAACATGTATATGAACTTTTATTAATGCTTATTATACATAATTTTAAATAACTCCACCTAGATATAGAAAAAATGAAAGCATTCAATTCAAATCACCTAACAGACGGGGGGGGGGGGCCATGAAATTTAAGGCCAGATTTTAAAAAATTTATTAACAACTACTTTAAAGTAGAAATATTAATAACTAATAAAATAAATCTGGATGCAACAAGAAATGAATAAAATGACAAAACATAAAACTACATAAAATAAATGTAAAACAATTTTACACTTTAAGAATAAAATTATTCCATAAATTATGAAGAAAGAGACTTTATTTCAGAGTTCCAGCTTAACAGCAAATGACAAGCAATATAAAATAAATGAGAAGCAACTTAAATTCAGTAACAAACATTTTTAAGGGAAAGAAAGACTAATAAACAACACAACTTTATGCTAATATTAAAGGTAATAAATAATTTGTTTATTAAGAAAAAGTTAAAATTTGTATGTAAAACAGAAGTTTTTCTTTAAATTTCTATAAATGGAACACATTAAAATGCCATTAAATATACTTTTTAAGATCTTACGAAAATACTCACATCTGCCATTCTTGATTTAAGTATTTCTATTTCTTGATTTTTGTCTTTAAGTGATGTCTTTCCAATCTCAATTTCTTGTTTCAGCTCATTTATTTCACATACATTTGTAGATATATTATTTTTCATCGTAATTATCTAAAAAAAACATAGAATACATAAAATTCTTGAAAAATAACTATTTTTATTTTATTTGAAATACAAACATTCATTAAATTTCACTATGAAGAAGTGATAAAGCTTTAGGAGACAGATTCAGTACTCTATCTATACTCCAATACATCAACTCTTTCCAGTAATCCACCTTTATTTTTCTATACAGGCAGACAAGTTCCCGCTTCTTTTTACAAATAATTTATATTCCATAAATGTTTTTGTTATCAACTTTGCAGTTTTTTTTCTTTTGAAGGTTTTTATAGTAATTTCAAGTTGCTATCAAAATAACTCTTGGTTTATTCATTATTAGAACTCATCATCGAAGGTTTTTTATTTATAACAAGGAAAGGGAGAGACAGAAAATAATAAATATTTTTCTTTTGGGAAAAAAACTTTATATTTTTTTTATTTTGCTTTTCTTTTCATAATTTTTACTTTTTGTACATATCATATTTTTTTTATTCTATCAGTTTTGTTTCTTTTTTTTATATCATTATATTTGATGGATTGGTGATTCCAATCTTTTTTCTTTTTAACCTACTTTTCAACTACCGAAAAAAAAAAAAAAAGAAATGGAACACTGGGAACATTACCTAAATTGAATTGAGAGAATTCAGTCCTTTATAAGTCAAAATAGTAATTGTTTTGAGCCTGCATTTGTTCCCTCACATGCAATACTTCATTTGTGTAATTTGGTATGGATGTTTAAAATATGTCTGTACAATGTTAACAATAAACATGAAATTTATAGCTTACAGATAAAAACAAGAATTTGAAGCAACCTGAAAAAGGTGATATGGAGATTCATCTCGCTAAAAAAATATTGAGTTCATCAAGCTGCAATACATGATATTAGGAAGAACATTTATAAGTATTTTTTTTTTTTAAAAAAAAAAGAAAACATTATCACTGCATGGAAAACATTGAAAGTTTGCAAGATTCTTTCTAGTTGAATAACCTTCATTTTTTAGTTTTTATAAGAACAGAACATATTAAGCACACATCTATTTCTGGAGAAATACTATAGGTAAAAGCTAGATTTTTCTATGGAAAAAATTACCAATAAAGATTACTTTCAAGCTATTGAGGGTTGGTTGGACAAATTTAAAAATCAATTTGATACTTGTATGTTGAGGCAGCCAAAAAGCTGATGAATGATGTCAACACAGTCCAGCCATTTAAAGAAAAAATCAAAAAAGTAATTAAAGATCTGCAATTGACTCTTCACCAAGTATACAATATGCAGATGTAAGTGTGTTTGTCCATACTGAAGTCAGTGCCCCTGAACAAAAACTAGCTACGAATAGGGTCACCTTTATGCTTTATTCAAATATAAGTAGCAAAAAAAAAAAAAAAAAAAAGTGAGTGGTTAGTAAAGTAAAAATTCCTGTGCATTTAAGAATGTTAAACTGTGTTAAATACAAAAAGCCAACTATCGACTATGTCGATGTTCATCGAATAGTTTCTTGAACACTATTTGTGTTGTCAATTAAAAAATTTCTTAATAAATAGAAACTGCCACAAAAAACTTTGCTTATTTTAGATAAATGTCCAAGCACACATCTGTGAAATATAGCAGTAAAAATTATTTCATTTCTTTACAACAATATTTTTTAACACAGCCTATTAAATATAGTCTTAACTCTTTCACCCCCTCTTTTGCAAGTCTGATTATTGTATTTATAGAGGGTAGATAACTATGGATCACATAAAATAAAATGTAATCAATTCTGATTTCCATTCAAAGACAATTTTGTTTACATTAATAATAATTAGAGAGTTAGATTAAGGTTAAAATGATTATAAGGAAAACTTTTAATTCATATGTAAAATCCTCACCTCCCCATTAAGTTCTTCAATTAAATCATCTTTTTTGCTCAATTTATCTTGAAATTCACTCTGAATCTGAGTTAAATTTCTTTCTAAATCATTGCATTTTTCTTCAGATGCTTCAAGTGCAGAGTTAGCCTGTAAAAACAAAAGAGGCAACATTTGAAAATAATGTTACTTTCTAATTTTTCAATTTGTAAATTTTCTTAAAATTAACTTTTTGAAGCAATAAGACATTTAAAAAGGTTTAAAAGAAATTTAAAATGATAATAAATAAATAAATATGTAAGTGGTGAATAAAAATATATATAGTTATGAAATTTCCTGTTGGAAAAAAAGCAATGAAATTTTTAAAATTGGTTATTTGGTATACTATTGAATTATAGGTGCTCAATAAACTACTAGAGATGAACCTTGTAATTTTGAACCAACATGAACATTTGTCAAATGCTAACATTTTATATGATACGTTTATTGATAATGAACCAATGTCAAACATGCTAACATTTTAATTGATACTTCACTCTCATAAAGTTCTTATATCAAGCCAAGAGCAGACTTTAAGATCCCATCAAATTTAACTAGGAATATCTTCCAATTTCTGTTTTCTTCATAATTATTACTTCACAAATCAAGCTAATGTAATAACAAAGAAGAAATATAAATACTAAGCTATTAGAATAAAATTCCTTGATTCAAATAAAAGTTCAATCCTCCCCCCTTCACCTTGAAATAAAATGGCAGTTTATATCAGCAAACAAAAATAATGACATACCAAAATTAAAGTTACTTAAATAAAGAATACAAACTAACACTTATTTACGAACATTTTAGCTTTCAGATATTCAGCAGAAAATATGTTGATATCTTTTTTGAGTTTCTGCATCATAAAGTAAAAGAAATGAGTGAGAAATTTAACTCTCTGTCCAATAAGTCTACTATTTAGTTTAAACTTTTTAAAAAATTAAGAAATATATGAGTATTGGTTTATTTAATTAATTCCAAAACAGATCACTACAAGATGAAATTAAATTAATAGATCAAAATTTTCTACAGAAAGGAAAATTTATTATATGCAGATAAGAACATTTAAAATACATTTAATAAATTTATAAGTAGCAAAAAAAAAAAAAAAAAAATATAATATTTAATTTTAAAAAAAAAAAATTAAATTATAAAAAAAAAAAAAAAAAATCTATATAATTCATTATTACATATAATCAATTTCATTATATCAACAGAAACAAAATGAAAAATTAATATACTATATATTCCAGCATATAATGCACACCCATAACATCTCTAGTCATATTTTTTTTTAATTTGTAGGTAAATTCAACATATAACATGTACCCTTTTCTTTATGGAGAAACCTGAAAATGTACATGACCATTCTTACCTTTTGAAGTTATTCAATCAAAGTATTTTCACAGGCTTTTGAACAATGGAATACTGAATTAAGAAGCAAAAAGGAGGGAAATATGTAGGAGAAGGGGGTATTACTTGAGGTAGTAAAAAATTCTGTAAAATTCAATGCAGATGTGCAGAAAATGTTAATCTAGATTTTCAAGAAAAGAGGGACCCAATTTGGAGCAAGAACAAGCACTTCCAACCTAAATGAATTTGCAGAATTATGAGTAAGATGTTTCCCCTTTCTCCAATCATTTGAAATGTTGATGTTAAAGAGCATATCAAAGGCTTTAGCAAATTGCATTTACTTTAGACAAAATACAACTGATCTATTATTTCTTTCAGTAATAAATGTGTTTTGCCAAATGAAAAACAGAGCTGGTTTCTGATGCAAAGTTATTCAACTTGCAAAAGAAAACGGAAATTGAGTTACAGCAAGGATGTTTTGAATTCATGAAAGCTCAATATGTAAGTGGAAGAAAAATAAAATCACAATCTTTAAAAGTGTTGAAAATAATTAACATGATGTGAAAGGAACAAAAATGGGTTGCTATGAATAAGTCATGAAAATTCTACTTTGCTTTTCTGCTTAGCAGGCAGTACACAATTAAAACTCGGTTATTTTTAATAGAAAAGTGAAACCAAAATGGTTTTAAATTTCAAACCATTTCCCAAATAGTGTTTCATTCATGATCCTGAGAAGTGATGGATGGACAAAAATAGTGTAAAATTGTCCATAAGAAATGTTAATCTAGGTGCTGCATATCAAACGGATAATATGAAGAAATTGATGTAAGAGTGTAATACAGACATGGCAGTTATTTCAGACAGATTAATGGCATTAGTTCAGTCTTTAGATGTGTGTCTCAATAAGCCCTTCAAAGGAAATTTAAACCAACAGTGGAATACATGGACATCAGAAGATGAAAAAACATTTACAAAAAGAGGCCAAATGTGTCATGTCACTCTAGAAATAGTGTGCAAGTGGCAAATAAAAGCATAGAATGAATTAAATATGATAAAGTCATTTAAAAAAATGTAGTATATCTATCAATCTAGATGGAACAGAAGATGATTTATTTATGGATCAGAGTAACAATGACAGTGGTGATGAAACTAAATTCAATTATGTATCTGCAGATATAATGGAAGACAAATAAGGCAAACTTATTATGTTATTTTGCAATAAAAATTTTTAAATTCAGAAGGTATGTTATTTCTTTTAAATGATCAGTATGCAAATTTAAGCAGAAATTAAATTTCTATGCTAAGCCACAATTCTAAGTTGGGAATTTAATTTTCTATTCTAAGTTAGTGTAAAAGTATGAAAGAAAAATAGAAATCAGTAATAGTTTGAATAATATTAATAACTTCTAGTCCTCTGAATTGATTAAAGAACTTATAAATATTTATTGATTTTTGAATCAACTAAACAACTATATTTATGTAAATGAACATTTTTCGTTTCTTAAAGAAATTACCAACAAAACAATAACACTTTCTTGTGATATAATTATTTCTTAGTTCAAAATTTTTTTGGATTGACATGAATGCAAAGAATAATCACACAGTGTACAGTGAATAAGAGTTGAGAGCCAAATCTGGCTATGCTGCATCAAATAATGTGTATAATGGGTCTGTTCTGGAAAAAGATCATAAAATAAGCCAACTTAAAGCACACAACAATTATTAATTTCAGCATTTGTTTCTAAGCAAACAAGCAAAAAGATCTGGGGAGCAAATTACATTATACCTATTTCAAAAATATATTATATTTTGACAAACTTGTAAATTATTAGAGCTAACAAAAATGGAGACACTAATGCTTTGTGAACCCCATCTTGTATACTTCAGAAATTTTCATTCAACCTAGTAAAATTGACAATTAAAGATACATAATCAATCATAAAAATCAATAAATATGATGTAACAGAAAAGTGTCAAATGCAAATCCTTGATGCCTCATCACCAGATGTGTTGGATGATGTCATATCAGAGATAAATGCCAAACACACCTTAAGAGTTTAGGATCTTCATCATATTACTACTTGTAATATGATAAAAGTGATTTTCTGATCTAAACATTAGAAAAAAACGGGAGAAAGGTATATTGGTTGACAAAATGAAGAGTTAAATGGAGAAAGATTACTAAGGAATCCTGGGCTTTATTATCCATGTTTACCAAAAACAGTAAGTCTTATGGGAAGGAAAATGATCACTAGGATACCTTGGGGTCACAATGTCCATACTCACAAGAACAAAGTAAGTCCCCGAAGGGAATAAACTGTAGAACAAAAAGTAAAGTAACATATAAAAACTTACTGTTTTTAAAGAAGAACGTAAATCTTCTAGCTTTGATTCAACTTCATTTTCAGATTTCCCTTGCATTTGTTGCAGCAGCAAAATCTGATCTTTAAGTCGAGCCTTTAGAAATAAATAAATAAATAAAAAAAATTAGGGAAGGATTAAACTATATAATATTGTATTAAACTCAATTAAAGATCCTTGCAAATTACACGTATTAATTCACAAATCTTGACTAAATTACAAATAACATGGAAAAAAATTTCTCCTGATATATAGTTTAAAAAAAAAAAACCTTTGGTCAACAGAATTCCCTTTATAAAATCTCATTCTTAACAACTTTTTAAAAAGCAATATAGTTTCAGTACCCATACATTATAATAAAAAGCGATAAAAAAAAAATTTCGACTGTTAAAAATATTAAAGTTACCATATATATTTCACCATGAGAGATTCTTCATTCATTTAATGACACAAAGCTAACACAAGATTTGCTTAGTAAGAGATATGCACATATTAAATAAAATAAGATTTAAGGGTTACAGATAATGGAGACTTTTATTAAAACAGGTAGTAATAAAAAAAAAAGTAGTTTAAGTATAAAACTATAATACCCTTTCTTATTTTCTATGTAAAAACTCAAAAGATTATCTTTCATTAAAAAATATTATCTTCAGCATTAAATTTTCTATTCAAAATAATATCCAATATTGTTTCAAAATAAAATTGAATACCAATTTACTAGTACAGTGTTAAAAGCTTACATTTTCTTCACGTAATTGTAACATTGCAGCACTAGCACCTTCTCCTTCTTCAATCTACAAAATAAAATTTGATAAATGATATACATGATAGTGTAAAATTTACATATTTTTATAGTATTCATGACTATTGAATAAAAACTCATCAGGAAAAAAAATACTTTGGCAAATGATAACCTTAATAAAGATAAATACATTATTACTATACTACCTTTTAAAGTAGCTTCACTATTTCTTGTTTAATGCAAACAAATTAATGTAAATCCTGCTTAGCAGAAAACTAAATTCAAAAATTTTATTCTACTTTACCAAGATATTAAAAGAAATTTCTAATTAAATGAATAAAATGTATTTTTATTAATTTGGGGGGGGGGTTACATTACCAGTGTTTTGTATTTAAATATCTGATAAACATTTTATTTTTAAATTTTTTAGGTTTAAAAAACAATTTCATACTTTCTTAAGTTCTAAAAATTTTAAAATATTTTATGATTTTAAATATACAACTAATATTTATTACAATAAATTTAAAATAGTTGATAATACCTTCGAAAAAAGTTTTTCTCTGTCCACTTTCATTTCTTCCATGTTTACTCTGCATGCTTCCACTTCATTTTTCAACTTTCCTATCAAAGTATCTCTAAAAAATATTTATATTCCATATTAATCAACATTAAAAGGAAATTTCTCCTTTTAACAAAATGTATTTTTATAGCCAAAAATGTTTGTTTGAGTACATACTTTTCTGTTGAAATTCGTTGAACTTCTTCTAAAGTATTATTCTTTTCTGAGAGCATAGACTTAATCTCTTGGTAATTTGCACACTAATAAAAATAAAGGTAATGTCCATTGAATATTTCACTCAATATAACAGATTAAAATGTTTAGAGTACTGTTGTATTTAGGATTATAAATGCATTATAAATTGATGAGAAAAATTTGAACCTAAAGAAAATCTTGACAATTAAAAAACTCTTATTGCTAAAATTCTGAATTTATTTTACAACTTAATTTTTTTGACTCCTTTAACTACTTAATTTTCATAATCCATATTACAAAATAACACTTTTAAAAGGATAAAGAAATATACTTTATCTAAATCTGTTTGAAGCTTCTTTTTTTCACTTTCTTTCTTTTCAAGCTCTTTTTGCAATTGAGACACAGTTTTGGACAAAGAAGAAACTTTCTCTTGAAGACTACAAATAAAATTTTTATACAATTTGTTCAGTAATTAATAAAATGAACACATCTGAATAAGGAGTCTTGTCACAAATATTCAAATTTTAAAAGATTGACTCCTATACATCAACAAAATTTTTAAATTCCTTTACTTTTTAATTTCATCTTTTGAAGGATAGGTTTTTAATGAGTTCTGCAACTCCATTTTCTCTTCTTGTAGTCTATAAAATAATGAAACATTTCATTAAAATAATTTATTGAATTTTCCAATAATAATCAATTCCAATATTTAATTTTAATACATAAAACAACCAATCATTGGATAGTTTAGACAATTACAATCAAATATAACACATAAAACACAAACAGCTTAAAAATTAAAAACTAATTTACATTCTAATGTTTTTTATCAAATATGATGCAAAATTAACAAATCTCAATAAATATAAAGATTTTTTTTAACAGTAAGAGTTTTAATGACAGAAATTCAAAACTATATTTTAAATGGTCAATCTGTATCTGTTTTAGTAATAAATATATATATATTCATTCAAAATATGGCATACAGATAGTTCCCAATCCAAGACAAACAACTAAAGGGTTTCAACTTATGTTTATCAATGTTATATTATGCATTGTCATAGAAAGATAGAGAACAGGTGAAGTGGATAAACAACACTTTCACAGAAGACCAATGATAATATTTCACTTTCCAAGATCACACTTAAAATATCAGAAAATGTTATGATTAAAAAAAAAAATTAACAATCTAAAATAATATAAATAATTATACATCTTTCAAAAACAGTGCTCTTGTTAATGGAGATATGACTCAAATTTTCTACCTTTCAAAAGATGCAAGATCATAAAAACGATTTGCTAAGCTTAAAAAGCACCAAAACCACTTAAGTTCCCCCCCCCTTCACCTTCGTTCACTGCAAAAAATTCAAACTTTTCCATCAATACTTGTTAGAATATAAGAAACAAAGCTTTTTATTTCCTCCCTTCTTCTTATAAATCTTTTTCATTATTGTAGATTAAAATATTCAAAATGATCAACTTCCTTAAGAATAAATTTTTGTAAAAAGAAATCTGTACTTTGTACTATAAAAAAACTTCCATAAATTTACCTAACACTAGTAACACTTATTTAACTAATTTTGAAGCAAGTAAACTAATAAAATGTTAGTCTATTCAAATAAGCTAAACATAATATATTTTATTAACACTTTTTGATGAATGAGCAACTTAAAATTTTATTCTGAAAAAGATCAAGTCATAACAATAAGTATTAAATAGTTTTGTTAAGAAAAGCTATTCACTAAAAAATTATGTTTAATTTCACAATGTCCATTAATAATATTTTTAACTTTTCAATAATATAAATTTTATTAATGTAATTCTTTATATTCTTCTAGAATATAAAGAATTACAGCTATAAAAACTAAAATAAGTTTAAAATTTTAAAAAATTATAACAATACATTAAAAACTTAAACACTATGATAAAATAATTGAAGTAGAAAAGATTTAATTTATTTTGCATTAATTATTTTATATTTCATCGACATAGCATGTTTTAATAAATCAATTAAATAAAGTTATTGATAACAAAAAATGTACAAAATCCAGATACTAAAACTTGAAATATTATGTAAATCAATCCATCGTATCATAAAATACCTTTTTTAACAAAGAGATAAAAAAATGTTAAGTCTCATAAGCTTCACAGAAAGCAATGCTTGATATTACATAAAATATTAACAAAACATGTATAAAAATATACAACTACTTTCTCAAGATAAAATGCTGAATTCAGCTAAAGATAAGTTAAAAAATATTTGTGTGTATGTGCACTGTTTAAATTTTTATTTTAACATAAGGAAATAATTTGATGAATAATTTTTAATTCAATCCTATTATTTATACTTTTTTATATGTAACATAACATAGTACTGCAGAAAACCTCTAAACATTTATTATTTCCCCAATGGTGCATAGAAAAATGTAACATTTTTTCCAGAAAAATAAATATCTTACTTTAAGCACATTTCTTGAACAGAATTACATTGCTTCTGCAAGGTATCTTTTTCACTTTCTCGTTGTAATGTCAATTCATTCATCATTTTTTGTACAGATACTAATTCTTTTTGTAATAGAGTTACATCATCAGCTTCAGGTCTAAAACAATGATAAAAACAACTTAAAAATGCACAGTTAAACAAATAGGACATGTAAACACAATGGAAATACTGGAAGTCTCAATGATTGAAGAATAAATATGGACATGAATAAAAATGATTAGCAATAGTTTGGAAATACAATTTAAAAATTGAATGCATTCAAAAAACTTAAAAATGACTTAGATTAAAGGAGAAATTGGTATTCACAAAGCAAACCTTTTAATTAACACATAACTGACTGTAATACCAATTGTTACTTAAAATTTTATAAGAATGTTATGACAAAAAAAGAAAGAAAGCTTACTTATAAATTTTATTAATGATAAGCAAATAAATAACACAACAGCCAACATATATTATAATACTCATTTATACTACTATTGCATAAAAAACATTATCTTGAGAGAAATTGTAAAATTTCTTTTTCGTAATAAGGAGACAAAAAGAATTTACTTAAATTTAAGCTTGTTTTATTAGCTACACTTAATATAAATATAAAATGATGTAATAATGTTAAATTTTTTTTTATAAAATGACTTGCCTTTGATTAATCTCAACCTCCAATTTCCTAATTCGTTCCTGGAAAAATATTCAAATATGTAATTGAAAAAATAATCATACTTTCAGAAGTTCAATAATAACAAATTATATATGAATTGTCAGCAAAATATATTTATGTACAAATGGCAATTTTTTAAACAAAAAGAAGAGCTCTGGATATTCAACTTATAAGCAAAACTGCATAAAGGAACCATAACATTACAATTACACAATAATCTTAATAAAATACTAGAAAGATTTCTGCTAGTAATTCAGTACGTTTTCAGGAAAATCTTAAATAGCAGATTGGAAGATGAAACCATTAACATATGATTTGATGTTTGCCAAGAATAGTTCTCTGAATTTCTGATCTATTCCTAAAAAAATAATTTCATTTGATATTCCTATGATACATATATCAATTATATAGCAAAATATATTATTTTTCTAAAATCAGAAATCGGCAAGAACTTTCAAAAGTGTGAAAGCAAATTTTATGATAGGTAATTTCAGATAATACACTTCAGTTACAAAGCTTTTACAGTATAGATTGCAAAAAAAAAAAAAAAAAAAAAAAAAAATACATATTTAAAAAACATAATATTTACAAACCTCATATGCTTTTTGAGAAGTTTCCAGGGATAATTTTTTTGCTTTAATATCATCATACTGAAGTTTTAGGTCAGCTAAATTATCTGTCTTAAAAGAAAAAAAAATTCAAAATAATAATTGTTACATATTTAAAGTTACATTATTATTCTAATAAAACATTACAATTATTGCGAAAGTTTTATGAATAGTTCAGAAGGAATAAAAATTTACTAATTTTCTAAATTTACTAAAGCTTTAACTTAAAATTTAAAAAATATTTTTACAATGACTTGAAAACATTGAAACAGTTTGAATTTAAGTTTAGCAATTTGAAAGGAAGAAAAAATTCATAAAAAATAATGCATAATTAAAATATTGAAGTACCTCAAAAAATTTCAATTACATATTTTGATCCTGAATTCAACATGTAAAACCTGAGATATTTTCTTAATATAATTGAAACAATTTTTTCATTCAAATTTTTGCAGTTAAGAGTATTTTATTTAAAAATAAATAACTTTTGAAAATATATCATGTCATGGTAATTCATATTCTGTGTTGTTTTTTACGTAATTTAAAGAAATGCCACTTCTAATTTTATAAATAATAATAATTAGTAGTGTTATTTTTGTTCATTTAGGCTTAAAACTAACTTAGTATTTTAAATACAAAAAAATGAAAATTATACTGCATTAAGTATTGCTTATTTGATAAACAGCAATATAACCTAGCACCAACATGAAGAAGTAAATTGAATTTCTAAACATACAATAATTGTATATAACATAAGTATGACATTTAATACTATGTGTATGAATACATTAATTATTTCTTACTAATTTTGTAGCTTTTAGTTTAAAATTATCTTTTTCTTCTCTGAGGTTGGCATTTTCTTTTGTCAATTCTGCAGATTGTGAAGAAATAGCCTGTAATTTCCCTTGCACTAAAAATACCATAATATAGTAATGAGTAAATAAAAATATGAAGCATCCAAACATAAAAAACTCTCAAAAGACTGCAAAATAATTTGTTTATTCAATGATTAATTCTCAAAGACAAAATAAATATTTTGGTATAAATTAGATTAATAAATCAACAGTTTTAATAAATTATTAAAACATACTTACATAATGCTTTCGCTTCTTCTAATGCTTTGATCTGCATTCCCATCGCCTCAATTTCTGTCTAAAAATTTAAAATACTTTAAATTTGTAAAAACAATAAAGCAAAAGTTTAAGCATAATATTAAAGTACATAAATATAGTACAACTCTTAAAAAAAAAATTTAATAATTCATTAACAAAAATCAGAGTTAAACACTGATAATATATTTTTACACACAGAAAATAATAACAAGTATCAGAAAGTAATGCAGAAATGTCTAAAGAGACAAATTCAAGAAGTGTGGGTGTGTAATGTTGTGATTAGCCTAGAGTAAAAAGTGACGGGTCTGTTCACAATAATAATTCAATTTCTAAACACAAACAAGGAGTTATAACCTTTTTTTCACCAGAGCTGAAGAGAAAAAATATTGGATGGCATTTTGTAATGATTCTATACTGCTCATACTTACAACTTATTATGCTTTCAAAATCAAATAATTCACAAACTTTTATTCATAAATAAGAAAAGTGTAGGAGGTCACTACAATCACCTACTAAAGTTTAGATGCTATTATTAAATGAAAGCATAGCTTTTTTTTTAAAAAAAAATAAAAATTATAAAATATCCAATAAAACAGTCTGAAACTCTCTTAAATCCTTTATCACGCAAATAACGCTTAGTCCCAAGTAATTTTATTATATTAGATTTATAATTAGTACTTTTCTATAAGAGCCCTACTAGTAGATGCTTTTTTTTCGTTGGCATGTTTTCTAGGCTTATTTTGATTTGACTTCTTTCTAATTGATAATTCTGCATATTCTTTGCTAGAAAAATTGAGAAAAAAAATGAAGAAAAAAGGGTTTGATAAAAATATCTAATATAGAGTCGCCATTCAACCTAATATGTTATTTTGGTAGCTAAAATGAGTGATATGGTTCCAAATAGAAAAAGTACATTATGTTTAGATGGAGCAGGAATATTACAATTCAGCCTTTATAACACTCTCTCTATTATTTTACATACAATTAAATTAAATTATTAACTACAGAGTTACAAATATGTACTAAAAGTTTAGATTATAAACAAAATAATTATTTCTATTTAGAGTTAATATTTAATCTGTTTGAAAAAGTTTATTAGTAAAGAATATTGTTCATTCCTCTCAAATATAAAAATGGAGGATAACTGATTATTTTATTAAGATCACTAAACACTGTCTTATCTCTGCAAACTACAAAATACAGTCATGTAAACTTACATAAAGAAAGAAAAAATTCTAATTACTCTCTCTCTCTCTCTCTCTCTTTGTATATACAGTGATTTTTAGAAAGTTTTAGTTAAAAAAAAAAAAAACTCTCCTAATTTCACTAAATTAGAATTTTTGAAAAATAGGTTATAAGCTTTCAAAAATTGCCATTTACTTTTGTGTAGTCAACTTGTTTCAATTGTTTAAGAATTCTCTCCCCCCCCCCCCGCAGCTGATTTTTCAGGTACAGCAAGTAACAAAAGCAATGAATACTCATAAGTATAAAAATTGTGCTCTTTTTTATTGCATAGGAAATAAAGACAAAATTTTTTTCCCTTGGTACAGAAGTAACATTTTTCTAACAGTTCTGCAATAAAATAGTTAATATGATGATTATTATTCATTGCTGAAAGCTATCATTTTGAAAAGATGCATTTTTTAATGGGGGAAAAAAAAAAAAAAAAACTGAAACATTACGAAAAATTAAGCATGTATTAATTTGCATAAATTTGAACAAGTAATTTTATACTTGTACAAAATATTTAATAGCTTACAACTTCTTTTTGATTGGCATGATGACGAGTGAAATGTGCATTGAGTTCAATTTCGCTCCCAAGTTTCATTTTGCATGCTGGACAGTTGAAACCTCTACCTTCACCAGCTATTTCATTATCAATATGACTGCTTTCATAATGATTTTGAAGAGCCTCAGGAGAAGGAAAGCCAAGCATACAAGTTGGACACAAGAAACCCTACAAAATGCAGTACTATTAAGTAACATAGATTAAACACAATTTGGGCATAGACTGAAGTACAACTTTCTAAAAAATGCATACAATTAATGAATTCAATAATCAGAATTATCAAAAATTTAAGAATTGAAGTATGGATGAACTTAAAACTTTACCTCAGCAGAGCCAGAGTTGACTTCAATATTATTTTCTGATGTTGTCCTTGATCCCTCAGGAGCCTAAAAAATTGAGATTAAAAAAATGAAAATTCATTAAAATAACCTTACGTGACAAAAAAAATTAATTTTTGAGTGATTGTTTATTAACGTTGCACTGAGAAGCAACATGAGAGATTAATTGTAACGAATCTCGTAATTTTGAGCTATGGGCAAATGACATGGTGACACCTGACAGGCACCACTCTCCCCAAACTTCCACACCATGCCAATGGGAGGACTTTGGACTTCATTAAATTTAACATGCATCAGCCCTGAGACATAGTGGGTCTTTTGTGGTTTCGGGGCTCAAACCTACGACTCAACAAAAACCACCTTCCCTATCTCCATGACCATGACCACTAGGCTACCGTGGCCATATTAATTTGTTGAACAATGTTTCAATTGTGTGTGTGTTTCTAATAAACAAACCTTTATCTGACAAAATTGGGAAAGAAAAGGAGCCCTTTTAATAGTTTTATTAATGGTTCTTTGTTTAGCTAATAATAATAAACAAAATGCCAATCAAATTATTATTGTTTTAAACATAGCAGTATGTAAAATTATAACAAGTATCATAAATCATATAATACAAATCTGAATAATAAAAAAAAAATATTACCATCTGTTACTAAAAGAAATCAACTAGAATTTTTTTGATTTATATTCATTGATTTGATTTTCACACTCATATTAGTATGTTGGTTAAAGTGAAGTATTGGGTACTCCTTGGTGATTTCGGCAAAAACATTACAACTTAGAAAAGAGCTCACAAAACTAGTAATATGCAATTAATGACTTCAAACATGAACTGTAAAACAAAACGAAACTGTTTCCAACAAAGAAATTGGCAAATTTAAACATAATTAAATGAGAATTAAAAGATAGTAGAAATTTCATGGAACAAATAACAATTTTTAATCATACATAATTAAAAATAATTATATTACATAGTGCAGTGTGTAATAATTTATGTATTATTACGAGTAATTGTATAGACTTAATATATAATTAAATACAAATAATAATTATAAATTATTACAATACAAAATCATAAATAAAAATTATATTAATGAAAAGATAAAATAATACCTCTGTAAAATATTTAACAATTAATTATTATTATTGTAATACATTTTAATTATTTAAATACATGTTTTATATAGGATATAAAAATAAGTAATTAAAATTAATTTTGAAAAATTCAAGAGATTTAAACAACATATAATAATGTTAAGCAGTAAGAACTATACAAAGAAAAAATCTTTTTTTAGAATTGTTTTACGAAGGAGGATAAATTCATTCATTACAAATTGATCATTAAACCATTTTATAAATTATTTATGCATCTCTATAAAACATGCATTTTACCCTTTCATTCCAAATTATAATATATATATATATATAAAAATCATACTTAAAAGAGCAATTTAAGAATACCTGTGAGGCATTCAGCTATGGGAAAGAACAGAAAAAGATTTGCAAAAAAAAAAAGTTTTAAAAGCAAAAAGAACTGAATAACATATTTATTAAATATTTCCAGCTGTTTTTCAAAAATTGTCTGCTACTTTTAACAAACGGAAAGCAAGAAGGAAAATGTTTGACCTAAATAAAAGTTTTAAAAAAAATTGATTACAGTAAATCACCTTAACATATTACACTTGAAATTTATTATCAAATGTTCTAAAAGTTTACAAAATTAAAAATGCTTTTATGCATTTATACTACATGGTATCTCCCGTCATATTTACACAGAGCTCTAAAATACTCTATGAATTTTAAATTTTAATACTACATTTAACAAAAATGCAGAATTTACAGCAATATTTTCTTTACATTTACAGGCCATATACATTTTGTGGAATATTCAGCAGTATATATTCTAACAGTTACATGACCATTTTTTTCTATACTCTGGTTATCAAATTACTGAACAAATTCTTCTTCAAAACAATCAAAAATTTAAATCTCTTTGAATAGTTTACATGTTCATGCTTTACACCAAATTATAGTCATATTTAAATATCACATTGAAGATATTAAGTAATAAAATTCTTATCTTATTTAAAGAAAAGTTTTAATTTGTTCCTGGCCACTTTCAAGCCATAATACAATTAATTAGGCTGAATCGATCCAATTTGGCTGATTTTAGGGAAAATGCAATTTTATCTCAAGCAAATATTATCCTACAGCATTCTTAAAAGGCAGCAGCAAATTTCCATTCTTATTTCCCCCTGAAGTTTTATTAATAATAGTAAAAAGAAATGCCCACTTTATAATTTTATTTCTCCATATCCAGTAACCAATATATCATACAAGGTACATGTCTATTTTCTCCTGTTTAAAGAATTCCAAAACACCTTTTCATAAAGTACAAAAATAAAATGAACGAAGAGTTATAACATTATGAGTTATTTTACATAAAATAACTTACATGTATGAGCTTTCTTAACTTAATGTAATTAAATGATACAAAAATGTTGTTTAGCATTCACTATGATAAAATAGTTATCCTGAACATTGAGACTGTTTTGTAAACACACATACTACAAAACCAATATTTTTACTTTTGGCAATAACCTTGCTTTAAGAATGTTTCCCTATTTCAAAACTACAGTTGATTGAAAAGATATGACACTTTTATTTATTGACTGTTATATCTTATATGAGCATTATGATTGAAGTTGAAATAATCTTATGAGATATTTCAGTACTTTTCCATTTCAACAGCACAGTCGATAAAGTCGCCAAAAATAATAGAACCAATGCCAAACGGAATATCTGTTTTATGTGTATACTGTGTGTTGTTGACAATAAAGTAGGCTTGGCTAGATTTGAGCCAGCGAAATGGAAAAAGTACTGTTATTTCAATTGAATATTCAATATACTGATTCAAAATGAGTTGTATCAAAATGAGTTTTGAAAATCTTCTCTAGTCCTCTACAAGAATGAAAAGCATGCCGGGGTTTTATAAAATGAGTATGAATTTTAATAATTATTCTAGCTTGATGCTTTGATTCTGTTGTTGTCTAAGATCCTTTAAAATTCTATCAGAAGCATTTTGAAATAAATGTAATGAAATTACAAATCAAAATAAAAAAAAAAAATTACACATTGTAATTGATTTTTAAATAACTTCTCAATAACTTATAATAAAAGATTTAATATTGAAAAACATAGTAGCTCTCCTTAAAATGACTTATTAGAGCTCTGCAAAGTGTTAAATGAAAGAAAACAAAAATTAGCAAAATAAGTGATAGATTAGATAAATGTTTTTTAACATCAATTATTTTCCTATATTTAGAATCATCGATTTCTACAAATATTTCAGGCGCTCCAAATTACGAACTATTATCGAGCACTTCAAACAAATCTCTCTTTTAGAAGATTACCTCCTTTCATCAAACACCCTCATTCATATGAGAAAACATGTGAAGAATAACAGAAAAAGAGTAAGACATCCATATTCATTTCCTTAACTGAAAATGTTTCGAACAGATTTTAGACACAAGCACGAAGAATACCCCTTTGATTAACAAAAAAAAAAAAAAAAAAACATTACTAATTCTGAGCACTTGCAATAGGCTCTAAGTTGAAGACAAGTACTAAACTGGCTTTAATGAAGAAATTTTAAGGTTCCCATGCATAATGGCCAAGTTTAAAATGAAAATTGATTGTTATATAACATTTTTTTTTTTTTTTTTGTCTCTAAGGTGTGGGCTAAACAGCATTTTAATGTTTAATTTTTTTTAATAACCACATGTAAGTTTCAACTCTAAAAAAAATCTATTTACCTTACTCAAATTAAAAAGTAATTTTTTTTCACAAGAGAAAAAAAACTATAGATAACATTATGCCAAAAATGATGGGTATTATATAACATTTTGATACAGAAATAGAAGTTGTGTAAAGTAATGCAACTACTACTAGAATGTTTGAGAAATATTCAATTAAGTTTATATATATGTTCATTAAAATTAATAAAAGTTGCTTGATTTCACCAACTATGCCTATACACGTTATACTTTGCTACATTTTAAAAACAAATGAAAGTACTTAATTTAATTATACATGTATTTCAACAAATACTTAATATATTGAAAGCATCTTAACATATTGAATTACATATTATTATTATTACATCCTGACACATTATTATTACTCTTGACATATTGAAAGCATTGCTCTAAACATTTTAAATTAGTCCTATGACTACAATGTTCAGTAAAATAGTTTTTTTAAAGTAATCTGTTTTTGGACATTAAATTATTAAAAAAAATTATAAAAAGTGCTCTAAAATTTTTTACAGCTTTAATTAACTTATATGACTTCTGGCATTGAATCCACAATAATCAGAAATTATATACATTTTTTTAACTTTATCAATAAAATATTCACAATCTTTTAAACCGCCATGAGTTAAAATGTCATATGTTAAATGAGACATACAGTGGGTAAAAAAGTAATGGCAATTGTCTATAATTGATAACATTAGGTAAAAAAAAAGAAACGCTCAACAATTTTAGTTGGACATAACAAACACAGGAGGTAATAAAAATACAAATCTAATGAAACTTTCATTTTAATAAGCATTTTACACAAAATATACAATGAAAACATAAATTTCCATGTCAAAAACGTATTGGCAAAGCTCTAAATGCTTTGCAATTTTTGTTATGTTGAGATCACATGTTTAGACTGATAAGAAACCCTGTTAATATAAAATCTGCTGTGCTACTTCAGAACTTTTAAAACGTTATTTTGCTTAAAGTGTGATATAATGACTTCGAAGTCGAAATAATTGAAGTTAATGTTAACAACATGATTATTCAGTTCAGAAATTAGGATTTAACTCATCATTCTATAGGAATACAACTGAACTTGAATTTATTTACTGTTAGAAGTGTTATAAAAAAAGTTCAACAAGACAGGATTGATGGAAAATAAGATTAAAAGTGGATGGCCTCAAATATTTCCTGCAATGGAAAAACAAGGCATCATCAAAGAGGTTAAGAAAAACCCCAAAATAAGTGTACATCAGTAAGCCAAAGATTCACATAAAACTTTCAGTGTACAGACTATACAGAATATTTTACATGAGGGAAGTTATCATGGAAGGGAAGCTTGAAAGAAACCTTTTATTTCAGAAATAAGCAGAAGAAATAGATTGACTTTGCAAAACCTCATGTTCATTTATCAGACAAGTTTGGGAACACAGTTTTTTTCTCTGAAGAACTGAAGTTTTATTTTTGGGAGTGATGGAATACAATATGAGTACAGAAAGCCAAACAATGAACTGGAAAAATAACATTTAGCACCAACTGTGAAAACTGGTAGAGGGAGCATCATAGTTCGGGACTGTATGGCAGCAAAAGTAGTTGGTAATCTGTGCTTCATTGATGGTATTATGACAGTACATACATGCATTGATATACTGTACTATAACTTGGAAATTCAATGCCCAAAAACTTGGCTTAGGAACATCATTCATATTTCAATAGGACAATGACCCTAAGCATACAGCGAACCTCTCCCGGGAGTGGTTATTCTATAGTGCTCTTCGCCAGTTAAAGACATCGCCTCAATCACCTGACATAAATCAAATTGAAAATTTATGGTACAAATTGGACCTATAAGTCAGGAAATATAAAATTTCGTGTAACGATTAATTTAAGTGTATAACCTTGCAAGAAAGGTACAAAATTCCCAATAACACAACTGAGACTTTGGTTTTCGCCATGAGAAAGAGATTACAGCTGTTATAATTAAGACTAACATCACATGGGAAGGAATCACTTCCTGATTTTTCTTCTTCAGAATTCCTACTAATGTATAACTGACATATTTAGCCACTGAATTACAAAACACAAACAATATAGAGATAGTAGAGATTTGTCGATTTGTCAAATCAAGGTGGAACAACACTTATAATAATTTCTTCAAGTTTAAAAAGTTTTTCCAAAGAAAGGCCATTCGTGATATTCCCCCCAAGTGTGGAATATATACAAGCTATACTCAAGTAAGCTCAGATTTCACATAAAAAAGGCAAGGAGATTATATTGGGACACAATATGTAACAAAACGTCTAATCCAAGAACATTCCACAACATCCTGAAATAATTTTCTACTCATAAGAATCCTGAATCAAATTTAAATATTCTTCAAGAAAATAATAGACATATAACAGAGCCTCAAATTCAGGTCACCAACATATGTTTGCCAACTTTTTTGCATCCAATAATACTTCCCATAATAATATTGCTTCTTTTGGATTTACTCAGTAACAAAAACAATATACTTAATAAACCATTCTATGTATCAGAATTAAATAGCATCCAAAAGTACTACTCCAGGCACAGATTATATTATAACTTCTTTCCTCAAAAATCTGAATAACAGCCACTATGCTATTGTTCTAGGTTTTCAACATTTGTTTGCGAATTCAATTGTACCTCAATCTTGGAAACATGCAATAATTCTTCCGATTTCAAAATCCTGTAAAGATAAAACTAAAATATCCTCATATAGACTAATAATTCTAATTTCTATTTTCACTAAAACTTTTGAAAGAATATTATCTAGACACATCTCTTATTTTTTTGACATCAAAAAGAAAACATCATCCACAACATTATGGATTTGTTCTATTTAAAGAATGTTGAACCGCTTTATATCTTATACACAAAACTATAGTAGATGCTAAACAGCAAAAGAAATTTTTCATGAGAATTAGCTTGGACATCAAGAATGCTTGTGATTTAGTGTATTTAGATTTCCTTATTTATAAATGTCTGCAACTAGGTATCAGGGGAAAAATAACATTTTGGATTCGCAATTTTCTCTCATACAGATAATTTCAAATCCGACAGAGAGGTTATTTTTCATGGAGGAAGACAGTTTTGAAAGATTTTCCTCTGGGAAGTGTTCTCTCTCCCATATTGCTTACAGTCTACCTGTACAATATATTTGAAACATCCGAGTCAAGAGCTCAATTTATGCTGCTGACCTTTTATTTACTGCTCACATAATTCTCTCACAATATCACATCCATAAAAAATTAACAGAATTCAGGAAAGAATTACAAAATGGAGCAATTTCTGGAAATTTACTCTGAGTCCTGACAAAAGTACAATAGCAGAATTTTCAAATAAGAGAACTCAAATGTATCCTAATATTATGTTGGCTGGGTACCCACTTCTATGGCAATCCTCCATTAACTGTTTGGAAATGTATTTTCTAAACACATGCAAAAAAATTTTATGATGAATCAAATGAAAAATAAAGCTTTAAAAAAATTAATGCCTTTTAAGGCATGGCGTATTAACACTATGACCTAAGAGCTGAAGATGTTATTAAATTAACTGTCAATAGTATATGCAGTACTTTTTACTACATCTGTCATATTATAAATAAATGGTCTGATAATTAACTCAAACCTTTCAATATTAGTCAAACAAAAGCTATTAGAATTTAATTGGAACTTCCACAATGGACCCAAAAATCTCATGCTCTTACAATTGGCTAAACAGGAAATTCTTTTTGAAAAAATAAAATAATTTGCAAATAAATTTTTTATACCTCAAATATCAAATGGTATCTTTTCTTCCATGCATCACAATAGATTTGAAAAAAAAAAATACGGAAATCCAGGAAGAGGACAGAAACAACATCATGAAAATGTTTCGTATTTTGGGCATTAACGAAAAAAAATTATATCAATCCCCAGATTAATGTATTACACAGATCTTCCTTGTGTGATTTATACAGAGGAATTTGAATTTCAAAATAAAATTTTACCAACTCTTGTAATAAAAGGGCAGTTGAAGGAAATAGTGAATCATAGATTCAGATATTTTTTACTAATAGCTATGGATGCCTCAAAAAATCAAAGTATGGCATCAATAACAGGTATCATGCAAAATGCATCTTTCATCGACAGAGTAAATCATATCAATTCGATATTTACAGCAGAAGCACTTGCCATATGCCAAGTTCTAGATGAAACTTGAACAGATGAAATAAACCAAAATCTGTTAATTCTCTCCAATAGCTAATCTGTACTATCAGCATTAAAAAATTACAATATCAAATCCCCAAAAGTCATTCATAGACTAACCAGTAAAATCTTCATTCAGTCACATTTTAATACTCAAACGATTTTGCTTTGTATTCCGGGACATTAGAAATTTTTTTGGAATGAATAGGCGGATTATCTCACAAAATTGGTAATGGAATCCAATGTGTACATTGACTGGATTGCAGCAGAAGACATCAATAATGATATTTTCCTCAACAGAATGAAAAGAACCAATGAAAACTTCTATTCAAGCAAATATTTCGAAATCTTAAAAAACATCCCCACTACAGACATAATATCCAAATGGGCAAAAAATAGAAGAGAGGAAATACTAAGCACTCAAATCATCAGTAAAATGATCATAACTTCAGAGCTTTTGCCTAAATTCAATTTAAACCATAATGCATAATGTAGTATCTGTAACCAAGTCAATGACTTGGAACACATTCTTTTGACTTGCAATAAATACATGTCCCATAGAAATCTTCTCTGGAGTATACTTACGATAGACCCACAGCCTAATATTAATTTCAAAGAATTTTTGGACAGAACAGTAGCTAATAAACAAATTTTCAGAGCATTCTTGCAAAGATATATTTTGATATTATATGAATTCAAAGAATCTGTGAAAGGGGATAATAGTCTTTATTTCTTTATATCCCACATAACACCAATCAATTAATCAGGCATTATGTTCATTTCTGATGTTGTCAATGTACATTTGAATAGCTGCATGTGAAATTCAGTAGATAATTTCAGTAGCAAATTTACAGAGATATTCTGCCAAATCCTGATTTTTTTTTTTTTTTTTTTAGTGTCAGCAGCGAAGTTTGGTTTGGAAATGAACTCTTGATGGATTTTCAAGAATTTTAATGATTGACTTCAAGAAATGCCTCTTTACATTTTGATTTAACAGTTCCATCAAATATATCCAAGAAAAAGGGCCTATCTCTTTTCAGCCTCTGATTATTTGATCAATATCTAAAAAATGTGATTGTTCAATTATGGCCATTATAACTATTGAATTTGCTGAAATACTTTGCAAGTTAAATACATCCAAAAATTTAAAAGCTGAAGATCACACTCATAAAAGCAGAGTAATAAGACAAATATTTCTCATACCTGTGGTAATATAAGCAGTACTTGATTTAACTATATCCAAATTCATTTAATAAGTAGCAGATATAATGAAATAAATCTGACAACCATATTCTAAGATTGGTCTAATCAGAGAGACATAGGTTGTTCGGAGAGCATTAGCATCAGCATCTTAGTCACTTCCAGTGATGGATTTCATAATGATTTTGTTCTTTTCTACCTGATACTCTATATACTTGTATTAACCTAAATACTACAGGTGCTTCTTGGAGAGAAGTTCCTTATCACCCTTTTAGATTTGAGGTTGATAGTTGTATAAACACTAATTAGTGGCAAAGAAACTAGTAGTGAACTTTTGATACATTAAAAACTAAGTTTACGTGTTTCAGTGAAACTTGACACATCAAAAAGAGGGTAATATGTACTACAGTTTCAATATGACTATTAACAGAGATGGAGAACCAGAGAATAATGTCGTACACTAAGAGAATGACTTCACATCTTCTAGCAATTACTTTTTCAATTCCAGTAAGATACAAAGAGAAGAGAAATTAGCTCCAAAATCGATTCCTGAGGTACACCTCAACTCAATTTAAATATTTCAGATTGAAATTTTACTTTGATCAATTGATCCTTCACAAAGTCATAAATTCAAAATTGGGTTTGTCTTTTATACCAAAGGGGTCAAAGAGCTTGATAACCAATTTACTGCTCCAGACTTTGTCAAATGACTTCAATATTCCCAGAAAAAGTTATAAGATTTAATGGTTTTATATTCTAGAAATGTTAGATATTTTGTCCAATATAAAAAATTTGATTCTAAGTGGAGTGCCTTCTTTTAAAACTATATTATTTACTATCTTTAAATGCTAAACCTTATTCTTATGTATCTGTTCACATATATAATGTTTTCAAAAATTATGATCTTTCAAAACAATTTTTTTTCTTTTTATTATTTATCTACATCCTTTTTCTTTTTAAGTATTGGAGAATTATGGGGTCCTATACAGTACATATATATATACCTATACCTCTCACTACCATGATTTAGTTAATCCATTGAGGTTCTAGATATACAACTGTCCAAAATAAACATGAATATATTATTGAATCTATAATTTTACATTTAAAAATATCAATTTACAAAGCCCTTAATAACTCCTTAATTATTCTTTTACTTCCACAATCGTTCTAGTTTCTAATTTTTAATTGACTTTCGAATATATAAACTAATTCATAGCAAATTATTTAAATAGGGGATCACTACTTAAGACTCCACTTAAATTTTATTACTGTTACATATTCCAAATTTGTAAACATATGTTCAAATCAAACGAAACTTTCCCATTTCGATTCAGATAAATATTATTTCATGAAATGCGAATAAATGTAACAAATACTTCTTTCCAATTCACGTATATTAACATTATGTTTTTAAAATAAAATATATGCATATGACTGGCTGTTAAGCTGTATCTAACTACCTAATTTCAACATTAACAGTTTGCCTACCCTGGTTTGATCACCTCGTCTATTGAGAATTCCTCGAAAGTTATTAAACATATTTAAATATGTATTTTTATAGCTCACAAAATATACTCCAGAAAAATGTGCACTACTCCTCCATAATAAACATCATCAAGCTTGGACGGAAGCACGGAATATGGAACTGAATACAGAAAAACAAAAAAAAAATACATAGCTCGGTTCTTCAAGTGAATATAAACAGTTCCACACTGTCCTTATTCGACCAATCATCAGGTAAATAATACTTAATTGTATCCAGGTTAAGAAAAATTCACCAATCATCTTCCAGATTTATGACTGACGTCATTAAATTTAGTAGGCTATAATCTGTCCCGATACTCCTGGCGTAAACAATAATAAATACAAAAGCTACATTTACTTTAACTTTCAGTGTTTAAATATTAAGCCGGCGCTTAGGATAAACAGGAATGATAGTTAAGAATAAATATAATGCTACGATCAACTAGCCTTTACTTTTTCATAATAATCTATCCGAAAAGAGCGGATAAAAATGATTCCAAAATATAATATGTGAATTTTGAATTCAAAATTATTGTACATAATAAATCAACATATTTTGCAAAATGTGCCCAAGAAACGATGTGCCACTATGTCTGCTTGGAAATATTGTGTTGTCAGTCGCAATTGTGCTTGTGAATAAGATTGTTTATGTCAGAACAAAATTTCCCAACATCACATTGACTTTCATTCATTTTGTCGTAACATTCTTTGGCATTGGGATATGTGAACGTTTGAATGTATTTAAAGTTAAACGATTGCCAGTGCTTCAGATTTTACCCCTCGCAATCTCATTTTGTGGATTTGTTGTATTTACAAATCTGTCTCTTGGTTTCAATACTGTAGGAACTTATCAAATTTTAAAAACTCTAACAATGCCCACCATTATGCTGATTCAAACATACTTGTATGACAAAACGTTTACTTGGAAAATAAAATCTACTTTGGTAATTGTATAAAATTACAATTTTATATAATTTGTTATTAAAAATAGTAATACAGAACCTTAAAATCATAAAGAATGTCTCTAATGCATTAATTTTTAATTTATTATATTATACAATTATATTACTTAAGAATTTTTATTTAAGTCATTTTTCATGAAAGTTCCATCGGATGTGACCTCGGGCTTGCCATTAAATAAGTACGGATGTATGATCCCAAGGTGTCCAAGTAAATATCTTCAATGGATTTTGCTGTATTTGATAAACATCACCTATGTTTAAATATAAAATAAGATTTTACTATTGGAGTGACATGGTTCTTGGGTGCTCTCGATAGCTTCCTCTATTTTTGATTCTTTTCTGTGTCATTCCTTTCTTTCTTGCATTTGCAGTATTGAATCTAGATCTTATATATATATATATATAGCAAATTAATTAGCATTGCATATTGATTAAATATGGACCTTGGGACTGCCAATCCATTCAGATTTAATTTTGTCTCTGAAAACCGTTTCATCTACTATTTGCTGTGAATGACTTTATTCACAGTTTTTAGTTGTGTGAATAAATTCGGTTGAAATGCAGTTTAGCGTAACCACTTGGTGACAGGAATTGTTTGGCGATATTTTGCCCATTGTGGCTACCATGCTTTCTCTCCACTGAGGTGGCTTTAGCCGTGGTAACCCTTTCGAATAAGGCTTCAGGCTCCACCATAAAAATCGCCAAATTTGGCGATTTTTCAAATCTCGCCAAGTGGTTACGCTAAACTGCATTTTCACCATAAATTCAAAAGACATTTTATTGAAAAATAAATCCCAAAGTCTATTATGTTAATTTTAAAAAATACTTGAGTAATTGTTGTCAAAAGGAAAGCAAATGATCTATACTTTAGAAGAATATAATAATTTATTTTGCAGCATAAAAAAAATTGAATCAAGTTTTTCTTAAATTGCCATGCTTAGTTTTGTTTTAATGAAGCAAAATGCTGAAACATGTAAATTAATTTTATTTGTGCCATTTACTATTTATAGTAATTTATAATCACTTATTTTATTCACTTAATGATGATTTATAATAACTTAAGAAATAAATTATTTTCAAATGCCTTATCTGTACAAATTATAATAGCTCTTGTGTTGCTTCTTGTGTGACATTAATAAAACCTACCAACCATTTGTACAAATTATATCTGTATTCACTAATTTTATTTTTTAATTTTTGTATTTATGATTGAATTCTTTATATAAGTCATGTTCTTAGGAATATGTTACAACAATCACATTTTTAGTCCTTATGCACATTGATGTCAGTACATTCACAATGGCAGTCAAGAATTTAGTTTGCATTTTTTATTATATATAAATCAATGCTTATAAGAAATTTGATTCACATAAAATAATAAAAAATTCTCATAATCATTACTGAAAATATTCTTTGGTTATATCATTTGTTGTTGTAGGGTTAAAAAATGAATTATTTAAGTTTTAAAATTAAGTTTTCTTATTTGATTGATCATTATTTATATGTTACAGCTTTTATGATTTTATATCTTCTTTGTTTTCTTTTCCCTTTGCAAGCAGCTGTAATATCTTCTGAAGAAGGACTCTTTATTTCATTGTTATCTATGTATTTTATTTTATTATTAATGTGTAAAAATCATTTCAGGTACCAATTATACTGGGAGTAATTTTGAATTCTGCATATGACATAAAATTTAATATAATAGGTACAGTTTTTGCCTTAATTGGAGTAGGTGTTACATCATTTTACCAAGTGGTAAGTATAAAAGTATAAATAATTTTTCTGGATATTAAACCAATTTTTCTTATTATATCTAAACTATTTTTTATTTTCATCTTAAATTATTTGTGATAAAGTAAACACAAAATAAATTTGCATTTTTTTTTTGTCATTATTACTTTATGAAGTGCTTCCAGATCTATATTTCTGATCAATTCTAATTTGTACTTAAGACTTTCATTTCTTTATATTAATTTCTGAATTTAAAATGGTAGAACCGAAGACCTACTTCTGAATTGTATTATTATTGTTATTTATTTATTGCATACTTCTATTAACACATTTTAAGTAAAACTCCCTCGAATATGAAACTTTATCAGGAGAAATATATTATATTTTTAAATTTAATCGCTCTTCATCTTATATCATTATACCATTTGATAAACATTTCATCAATTATAACTTTTAATAATTAATTCGGCTCTATATATTTCCGTGTTTTGTAACTTTTTGTATTTATAACACCTTATAAATTAATGATTTTAGATCTGTAATTGAAATTCCAATATACCTTTTGCTGTTTCTAAGTTTGATGTGAATAAATACTTATCACTCTGTGATTAAAGCTAAGATTTATAAAATAAATAAATTTAAGTATTTTAAAGTATGATATTTGCAATGTAATAATATTATTAAAAAATAGATTAGCTTTGAACAAGTCTTGAAAGGTATTTAAATTTAGATTATCTTCTTACATTAGCTCAAATCAGGTTCTGTTCTCACATTGTGAAACAATATGATTTTGTAATTTTGTGATTATAACTTAAAAGTTGAAGGATAGGTTTGTTAAAATGTAAAGCAACAATTAATTTAGTTGTCTGGCTATTTGTGGTGACTTTCCTTTTTCCCCCCTCCAAAAAAAAAATCCAGGAAAGTGGTATTTTTTGTTAAAATTATAAGAAGTAATAAATAACTCAGTAGTTTTCAATTAATTGTTTTTATAGGTCATTCATATTGACAAAAATTTACAGGTAAGTCACTTACATCAAAAGGAATCCGTCGCCAATAGCCCTCGTGTTGCTTCTAGTGCGACGTTAATAAAAACTAAACTAAACTAAACTAAACTGCATCAAAAGGAATATTTTTTATAAACTTCAAAAATAAATCAAATTTGTTTATTCTATTTATTTTTAGTGTAGTGCTTTAATTCCCCAAAAATGTTTTTCTCCCTTTAAAAATATGGTATCTTCCTGAAAGTATCAACTTTCACAAATTTAAACAAAAACAAGGTTTAGATGCATAAATAACAAATGTTTTTTAGTAAAGATAAATAATGTTTTTTTATTTTTTTATCCTATACTTCCCCAAATAGCATTCAAGGTCAACTCGAAACAAGGTTCAAGAAGGAAAAAAGAATTGTGTTTTATTAAAAGTAGAAAGCTGTGTTTTGTAGCAACTATTATATTTTGTAAAAGTAATATGGATATTATTCCAATGAATATATATGAATGAATTACCAATCATTTATATAGTTAGTTGGTTATTAAGAAATAAATAAGTAAACTTATAAGATGTATTTTTCTTTGAGTATTTCACTTGATATTTTACTGCACATATTCTGAATCTTTTTCTGGCCTATGCCCTCTTTAAAAAAAAAAAAAAACGCTCTCCCCCCCCTTCTCGAAAAAAAGTTATTGATTGCCTCCTTTACAGAAAGCAAAAAAGATTTTTCCACTTTTGAAATCAATAATGTTATTGTATATTTTCAGATCTTAAATAAATATTTGAAAATACTTTTGAATATCAGAAAAAAGTAATCATGCAGAAACATTCCTATTTCTTTCTTTCTCTTTTTCATACATTTATATCCATGCAATTAAAAGCAATAATCTAGCTTTGAGAAGAAAAGTAGTTAATTACATGAGATTAACATTGTGTTTGGAAATTTGAGTGGTGTGTCGGCAGGAATCTTAATCTTGTTATGACCTATCCCAACTTTAAGATATGAGCTTTTGAGGTAGAACACACACACAATTGTGCTCCATCAGGTACACTGTGCATGTTGCAACTCATTCATGCACAAGTCTAAAAAGTATTGGTAACGAAGCTGTAATGCACTAATTTGAATTAATCTTTGTAAATTATTATTTATAGAAATGTGTTTGATAATTTTTAGTATTAATCAAGATTTTCAGTATGTCCTTGCAAGTATTGTCCAGGGCATGACAATTGGTCATCAATGCCCCTTAAATTAGCTTTGGACTAAAAACACTCCTTAGATCTCTTTGCCAACCACCAGTGGGCAGTAAGGATTTCATTGGGAACCATTGTTCCACTATTACAATTTATGAGCTATCATTTTGCGAAATTTGCAAATGCTTTAAGTATTTAATAACAATATAAGGACACTGAATACTGAAGGGTTTAAAGAAGAACACCTATAATATCTGGTAAACAAAGATAATGGTTAAATTGCCAGTTTTTATAAGAAAAGTGCTAATAGAAATATGGAAAAAAGGGATAGGTACTTATGTTTAAACATGCATGTAGGAGTAATAAAGGTAATAGGTACATACATATGTTTAAGATTTAATGCCTAAGACTTTTTCTGTTATTTATTCATTGGATTATCATTACTAACTTCAATAATTTTTTGATTTTTAGTTGGTTGGGGAAAAACAAAAAGAATTTCAAGTTAATTCCATGCAACTTTTATATTACCAAGCTCCACTTTCAGCATTACTTCTATTATTTTGCTTTCCAATTGTAGAACCTCCATGGGCACCAGATGGTTTACTTTACCGAGAATGGTTTATTGTTGATTTGGTAAAATTTTTAATTTTTTTATTGTTGATTCTAAATTTAAGAAAATAAATTTTAATTATTTATCATTGTTTTGAATAAGCTACTTCAAATCTAATTATTTTATTTTGCTCTTTTATAATTGATATGTTTAGAGTAAAATTTTGATTGTAATTTTATTAGTTGTAAGACATTAATTTTATTTGTAAAATTAATGTCTTATGTAATATTTTTCTCTTAGATATATCGAGTAAATTATTTAGTATTTGCAATTTGTTTTGATCTTTATAGATGATTATTAAATTTTAATTAGAAAATATAAACATTTTTTTAAAATTTTATCTTAATGAGTGATTAGAACACTAATATGAAATGGGTTATTTTTTGTGTCTCATAAAATATATTTTATTCTAAATTACATCCAAATGTTTGTTTAATTTCCAGATACTGGTTTTTCTGTCAGGAATCATAGCATTTTTAGTCAATGTTTCCATATACTGGATAATTGGAAACACATCTGCTATTACGTATCCTTTTCAACTATCTTTATAAAAGTGAAAATGATAAGGATTCAGTGAGCAAAGATAAAAGGAATCTCAAAATTCTTTTCTTGATTTTACTTGTTTACATGGTATACCAGAGCAATAGAATGAATTCTTTAATAGAATAATAATCTAATTTTTATTTGATTACTGTGAAAATGCACTATTGAATTTCTGTGATGTGGTGAGAATTGTAATTGATATACATTTAAAATATGTGAAATTAATGATTATATTTTAATAGTAAGAAAAAAATATGCATTAATAAGTTTTGATCCTTTCATTTTTGAATACTAACAAGTAAAAGGAATCTGTTTTAAAATTTATGTAACTGAAATATTGAATGACTTAAAAATTCTAAATTTTGAAATTATATTTCAATCATTATACATGTTCTGAGTTAATTATTATTTTTTCTGAATGAGGATAATTATTTTCATTATTATAACACTTATGATATGAGTGTCAATGATTTTTTTGCATAATTTCGTTAGTTGAATAAGCTACTCAGTTTAAAAATGCTAAAGTTGTGTTGTCATCTCTCATATTCATTTTTTTTTTAATCTTTGTTCCATAAAAACTTGTTTTTTTATTTTAATTTTTTTGATAAAAGTGAAAGCTTAAATAAGTTGATAATAATTTTAGTGCTATTTTAAGTTGTTAGATCAAAAAGTTGAATTTTGCTCTTTGAGATATAGAGGTGTTTTAAAGCTTTTTGCTCAATTTAAATATAATTTATTTTTCTTAATCAAGATATGTTAGATATAATGTTGTTGGCCAATTGAAATTCTGTTTGACTTTGACTGGAGGATACTTCCTTTTTACAGAACCAATCATGCCAATTCAGTTTCTGGGCATTGTGACCACTGTGTGTGGTGTATCTTTATATGCTTATTTTAAGGTTCGTTTTTCAAGAATATTTTTATTTTTATATATAAATGCCATGATGCATTAAATAATTTATGTAATTATTAACTAAATGTGTTATTTTTATTGCAGAATCAAAGTCAGAAATCCCTGCCATTCAATGTTCATAAGTGATAATTGCATTAAGTGGTCTTTTATTGATTAGTGTCTAAGTGTCATAAGAAGCTCATCGTATTTTGTAATTATTTTTAACCCAAATTATTTTTTTAGAATTGAAATGTTTTTAAAAAATTATACTAAGTATTATATATTTAAAAAAATTTGTGACAAAATGGCATTGATATTTTAATTGAAATTAAGAAACTGTTCTTGATAGGCAGATGTATGCAAAAAAAAAAACATATTTGACCATGTATAATCAGATCATTAGTCAGTATACAGTATAGTGGTTTCTCTGTTTGATAGTTTCTGTTGAGGTATTAATCTCAAAGTTGTTTTAAGATGTTAAAATTTGTGCAATTTGTTCTCAAAATATTTATTTACTTATTTTGCATTTCTTAAATTGTAAATCGGTTTATAAGTTGCTTTACAACTCTGATATGTATGTGTGTTTTTTTAACTTTCTCCTGGGATTTTATTAATATCTCTAAAAATATATGATGACATTTTGTGATGTTTGTTAACTCTCTCATTAAACAATTTTTATTACAAAATTTGAAATTCCTTGTTTGATACATGATTTTTTCTTCCTTTTTTTTTTATGTGTGTGTGTATTTACTGGTATGTGTTTTTAAAATTCAACTATCACAATAATTTTATTATTCTGCAAATTAAATTATTTTACACTTTTCAAAATTGTATTATTAGTAATAAATTAATTTCAGCAGTTCTATACTGTACATAATATTCCACAATGCATTATGATACAATAGCCATGCATAGCATTAAGATTAAGGATGATTTTTTTAAAGTTTAGCATTGTTAGTTTTAGTCATTTTTTAAAATAATTTGAAGAAGTTTTATGATCTAATTCTATAATTTCAGTCTGCATTCTCTTAATAGCATTATTTTAAAGTTTTATTTAATATGGTAGATGTTGAGAAGGTTTTATTAAATGTCGTTTCATCTTCTTGATTGCAAATATATCTAATTGCTATTGTTATGGCAGAATAAATTAGCTACATCTATAAAGGAAAATAATCCAAACTAATCAATAACTTTAAAATGAATTATGAAAACCTTATTGATAGAAGAATTTATCAGGAAACTTGAAAATAAAGAAAACAACTATTTTGTTCATTATAGTATATTATACTTTAAGTACTTTACGAAGTAATCACATTTTTATTAATTGGGCTATTTTAATCCATGTATATGATATTCAAATTATATGGAAAATTGAAATGTCCTATTTGATAGCAACATAAATAATGTTATTTTAATAAAGAAATCAATTCTATTGGATAATTTTGTTGAAATATTAATTTCAGGAATATTTTTTTTTTCCAAAATAGTTCTAATAGTTTCTCAATAGTTCTGCAAATATATTTTAGTTTATACATTCAGCTAAATAATATATTTAATTATTTTTAGTCTCCTAAAAGTCAAAAAGTTCAGTATTTCCTCAATAATTTTACCCTGCCATTAATTCGGAATTTTTCACAAGAAAGTTATTTAGATAGAAAATTATTTTATGCCTTCTACTTCATAGGAATAATGTAAGCTATGAATAAAAAAGTACTTTTTTGTAGTTTTAGTTTTTTAATGTGTGTGACACTTTATTTGCATGCACTGTATTAAATGTTATACAATAATGTGTACTCTTCGCAGTTTAAAATCATTGTTAGCGATTTTTCAGTAATCTGATGGTGCTCTAGTATGATATCTACTGCGTTACTGAAAGAGAACTCATGTTTTTTTTTTTTTTTTTTTTTAAATTTATGTATGCTTAAATAAGAATATAAATTATTTAAAAATTATATCAAATATATTTAACCACATATATTCCCTAGTTTGTTATCTGTATTTGATCACTATTAAAATTTGTTCTTTAAAATTAAATATGACAACCCAAGCAAATATTTTGTAGTGAAAACTTGATTCAAAATACTGTTTTTGAACTTAAAGGTTGTGTTTAATTTTAACTTTAAAAACTTACCAATGTATATATGAAATTAAGTGAAATTTGCTCTTTTAAAATTCATAAAAATGAGTTAGGAATATTTCATATTTTTTGTTTTATAGTATTATAATGAATGTAAATATTAAGAATTGATTTAGTCTTGGAGTTTCCCATATTAGTATGAATAATATATTAAATATAAATTATTAAATTTTTTATACCTTGTACATGATATAAAAAATTTAAGGTACTCTGACAAGATTTAAAACTTGTCTCTTATAAGTAGGACAAACTTGTTGTTTAGTATATTTGAAAATGTAAGATGCTTCAGGACTTGAAATTTTAAGATTCATCTATAAATTTTCAAAGGTCTTTCAGATTCGAACAATTAGTGCAAATATTTTATTTTTATCTTTTTTATATTATTTGAATAATTTTCCATGCATTATCATACCATGGCTTATTTTTCATAGATTTCTTAACAAATGTTAACTGTCTATGAAAATTATGCTAAACAATTTCTTGTGACATTTAAAATGGTAATTGAAAAAGTTACAATCTGCCCTTTTATCAGTTATTCATATATATGTTGTTTTTTTAAATCTTCATATAAAAGTAAGATATGTATTAAAATAACTTTTTATAAATTAATTTGAAATGAATTAATTTCTCAATATCTCAACAATTTACTTACAGAATTTTTATTATGTCACTTTTTTCACTTACAGAAATATATTATGAAATAAATATTGTACTTGCACAATATTTCTTGATAAAAAAAATTAATTTAATTAAAAGTAAATTCTTCTGCCATTGTAGCTGCTTCATATAGTGTCAAGTATGGTGATGATTGAGTTTCACTTTCAGCTCTTGCCATGTTTGCATACATCTTCCCCATTCTTATATTTTTAAGAGGAACTGTATTATCATCTTTATTTGTGAATGCTGTTTCATTTCTTTTCACACTAGCAAAAAATGTTGAACTGCATTTACTAGTACTTCTTAAATTTCTTTTTATTAGATTGTTTGCATCTGTGTTAGGAGTTGCAGTTTTCCTTTTAATATTCAATCGTGTGCTTTTCCTTGAATACTGTTCTCTGGGTATATAAGATGAAGGTTTTTTAAATATTTCAGGTGAAAGATTTGCAGATATATCATCCTCATTTACTATCCGAGGGGATTCATTTGACAAATGTTCATTAGCTTGGGAAGTTTCATTGTAAGTGATTACTTCTGCGAGAGGGGTATGGGCCGATCTGCGTACGAAATTAAGTGGGTGATTTTCATAACATGAAGAATTTCGGTTGTTAAATCTACAAGTAGAAGTTAAATATGGGACAGATGTTACATTTAAGGGAAGTGATGAATATTGAGATCTTGCAAATGCATGTGACCCATTCGTTGGTTCTGGAGCAACTGAGGTTCTATAAAACCCTGAGTTTCCTACATTCAGTTTTGTAGATTTTGATGAATAATTGGATTTTGCAGGCATAAATGTGTTTAGGTCATTTTGTTGCACAATGGCAGAATTATACATATCTAAACTCTTTGAATTTATTTTCCGAGATGAGACCTAAAATAAAATTGTGAAGGGTTTTTAGCTTTGTCAAATCTGGTAATCAAAAAATGTAACAAATATATTTATGAGAGAAAGAGTTTTTGTCCTCTTAAGGTTTTCTTTTTTTAAAAAAATTCAATTTTCAGCTTTAATTCGATTTTTATATTATACTGAAGTAAATAAAAAAGTATTATGCCATTTTGAAATTTCTAAAGAAAATTTATTACTATGTAATTTTTTTATTACCTAAGTATTAGGAAATTTTAATTTTTAAAACGAATTTTTTTTTTTTATTTTAGTTTAAATTTACAGATAATAGGAATAAAATGTCTCATTTTATTGCAACAATTCTCACTTAACATATTTTTAAAATTTACTTACGGATTCTCTTAGAGATGAATCTGAAGAACTTATAAATGCCTTTAAATCCTCTATTCCTCCGTGGATTTTTACATCATAATAATTTTTAATGTCATTTTTACAAGTTTCTAATGTATTGTGAATATTCTTAACTTTACTCTCGATAGTCCTGTTTAAAAAAAAAATGCTGCATTAGAAATAAGTTTTTCAATTAACATAATTCATAAGATAAAAATAGTTGATAATATCTACTAAAATCGTATGCTAAAATGTATTAAAAAGCAGATGAAGCATTCTTTGTATGAATTGTTTGATTTTTTTTTCCAAATCTGAATCGTATTTCATCAAGTATAATAAACTGTAAAGAATGAAAAATGTTTTTACACAGATAGGTTGGCTGATTCACAAGTAATGCATAAACCATTCAGCTTTTAATCTCGGTATCTGATTTTACTGTGGAGCCTCGCTTCAGCTTTTACCATGGCAAGATTTAAATTTAAAGTAGTAAAAACTTAAAGTTGTGATTGTTTGCTCTTGAGAAAAAATTTTAAAATACAGGAATTTAAAAAAGTAAAATTATAACGATGTAAGACTGATTGTATAGTACAAAGATAGTTTAATGTTAATATATGCTTTATCGATAATTAAAATTTTAAAATTAATTATTCTACCGTTTCCAGAGCCGAATTCATTTCTATTTGAATTTCTATGCCTATTGCTTCAATGAGTAGAACTCAAATTTCAAATATTTGGGGTGTGTCCCCCTTCTCCCCTTTCTTTCTCTTTCTACTTATAAATTTCTTTTTATAAAAGTTATACTTTCGACTATGAGTTATTTATTCTTACATTTGATGATTGATTTTTTTTTTTTATTATTATTACTGACAAACTTAGATTTAAAATATTCATGTGAGTTTTTTCTCAGAAATGCAAACTTCAACATAGACAGAAGAAAATTTACTTCTTTTATATACTTTGCATATTTATTTAAAAGATGTTTGAGAAACAAGTTTTAATATAAAATTCTATATTAAATATGCTGAACACTTAGTAAATGTTTAACCTAAACTAAAAAATAGAGATACTGTAGAATTCTCTTTGACTGCTAACTGTAAGCGGCTCATTCTAATGTTGCTGATTAATTGCAGAATGTAATATTTCCTTTCAAAAATGCATTTTTGAAGCTGTAAAATCTACAAATGAGCCGTTTTTTTTAAAAGTAGTTCAAGTCAATTTTTAGAAGAAAAAAATGAGTTAATGGTAATTTTAGTGAAAAATATGGATATTCTCAGTTAATATTTAAAATCTCATTTTCAATGGAGAAGGATTTCTTCATAAATTTTTAAAGAGATTTTCTCTATATATTGTCTATTTCCTCGTTTGTCTATATTTTTATAATGATTTAACTATGCAAATTTAAATATTACATAACATGAAAAAAATACATTTGCACCACTTTAAAAAAATTAAATTTGTTTATTTAAAAAAATAGTAATGCTGTAAACGTGCATTGAGTCTATGGCACTTTTTTTTTTTTTTTTATCTTCGTCTCATGAAAAAATGGTGTTTATTTTTATGGTGAAAGGGCTACGTCTCATATAATGCAGCTTTTAACGAACATTTTGTTGCCTAACCAAAATGGTAATAATATAGAAAGCATACTTCCTTTCTTTTATTGATTTGTCAATCAGCCGCTGACTGTATCACATTTAGTGAAATATGAGTAGAAACTTGTTTGTATCTGCTAATTGAATAATTACTATCAAAAGTCTTGCTTTCTAGAAAGTTATGAAAAGGAGATCCATATGAATGATGACTCGTGTGGTGACCAGGTATGATAGAATAGTTTCATTGTAGCTCATGCATGTCGGGTGGCCTCGGTAGCCTAGTGGGCTAAGGCATCGGACTCGCGGCCGGCGGTTTCGTTGAGTCGTGGGTACAAGCCTTGGAGCCACTAAAGACCCGCCGTGTAGTCGGGGCTGATGCACATTAAATCTGTTGGAGCCCAAAGTCTTCCCGTTGGCGTGGTGGGGAAGTTAGGAGAGGAATGTGCCAGCTCAGGTGTCGTTCTCGTCACTTGACCGTGGTTCAAAATTACGAGGTCCGTCGCCAATAGCCTTCGTGTTGCTTTTAGTGCGACGTTAATAAAACCAAACTATCATGCATGTCGTAAGAGGCGACTCAAATGGGTACTCAGTGTCCGGAGGTATAGCCGGGCACCCTGCTCATGGGGATTATATCAGGAGACTTCAGGGATTTGCCTTCTTCAGGTAAATACGGGCATCATGACCCAGAGGCACCCTAGGGATCTTTTCCTTTCGTATGGAGTTTACTGTCTTTGGTAAACACTGGTGACGCACCCCCGGGTTACCTAGCGATATTTCTCTATTTTCGATACCCCTCCTTGTCAACCAATATTTTTCTTCTTTTTTTTTTTACGTCACAATTGAATCTTGTTTGGCGCAGCATAGCCACATCTGGCTCTTGCGCTAATAGCTTTCACATTCACTCACTCCATATGAATGAATAAAAAACTTTTAAGTTTTATTTTTCAGTTGAATGGGGATAAAAATTAAACCGTGTTTGTAAAATGTAATTTTTTTTAAAGAATTGTATATGTGTGTGTAATCTTAACTATCGACGAACGTCATCGATATAAAAAGAAATATTTCAAATAAACAATGATATATATATATATTAAACAGTAGCAAAAGGAATCAAAAGTCTAAATTTGATATTCAATAATTGTAATATAAATGTTGAAGGAACAAAAATATAAACCCTGAAAAAATATTTAAAACTTAATATTTTAAGTGTGTATGTATAAAATGGTCCAGAAGTCCCTAACACGTTTTAAAATCAACTAATCGGCTTACAATAATGCGGTTAGGATCCAAATTCTTCACCCGCTGTTAAGTTTTGCTGGAGGAAATATTAAAAAATTTCAGATTTCGCCTGCATGACCTTGAATTTAATGGATATACGTGTGATTAATTCCGAAGGGTCAAATCAGATATGACGGCTCATTATTTGATTCACAAGGGATATATATACATTGAAATATGGCTGTTGGGATTGCACCTATAAATGTGTATTTGCTCCTACGATATAAATATGCTAAATTTTTTTCTGGGGATTTTTTTTTTTTTTTTTGCTTTATTTACTATGCATCATCATCTGTGGATGAAATTTGAAACTATTTTTTGTGGCCGTGGTAGCCTAATTTTTATGGCAGCGGAATCGTGGCTGGCGGTTTTCGTCGAGCCTTGATACCACAAAAGATCCGCCGAGGCTGATGCACGTTAATTCTGTCGGGGTTCAAAGTCCTACCACTGACGTGGTGGGGAAGTTAGGAGAGGGGGTGCTAGCTCAGGTATCGTCCTCGGAACTTGACCGAGGTTCATCGTCAATACCCCTCGTATTGCTTCTCAGTGTGACGTTAATAGACAATTACAAAAACGCATTTTTTGGAAAAGCAAAATATGCTATCTGACTTGCAAAATAAGCAACATAGGAAAAAATAATTAGTCTCAGAAAAAATAGAAATCAAAGCCAATGAAGAGGTCATTATGAGTAAATATCGGTTGTCTAATAAACAGTTTCTTAAAGAGATTTCTACCTTTTTATTTCAAGAAAATGGCAGTGTGGAACAAGAGAAAATGACATATTTTTTTATGGATATTGGAATGGGCGTTTCTGCTAATTCAAAGAAACGGGCTCAAAAGAATTCCTTTCTTTACGCGCGCTTTTTTTTTAGTCGTAAATATAATATGTCATCTGTATTAAAATAATTGACTGAAAATATTCTTGTTAGGCTAAAGCGATTCTCTTACTATCAATTTGTAAACCGTCTAACTGTAAGTGACATTAATTAATCATTAGATGAGGGAGAGAAATCTATAAAAGCGAGCTGGTCGCATTTCCGGGAGTAGACAATAAAACAGCGAAGTGATGAAGTTTGTTTTGATTTTTTTTACTGTAAAATGAAGTACATTTCAGTCTTATCAAAATAATTTTAATGTAATGTATTTTTTATATAACGTTCTTTTACATATATATATACCACTTCTTATCTTTTTTCAAATTCACGTCTAGACCACAGTTTAATCTTGTTTGGCGCACCATAGCCATATCTGGCTCTTGAGTTAATAAACTTTACATTCACTCACTCACACTCACTTATATATATAGTTTCTCAAAACCCTTGTATTCCATTAATTTTAAAAGTTGCCAATCATTTAGTTTTAAAAACGGTCGCCACATAGTTAATAGCTTCTACACAAAATTTAATCACTGTCTGATTAACTATGAATATGCGAGTATGAATTTTCATTACTCTGCTTCTTAAGTGTAGATTGATATTTACAAAAATATCGAAACTTTCGCTGCTAATTAAGAAAACGAACAATATGCTCAAACTGTTGCGAAATTTTCTGAGAATGCGGGAATGAAAAGTCCAATCTTCAGAACAACATACAGGTAGCAGAGCTTGGACAATAACATACAACAGATACATTGCACTTCCACAGTTTAGTGACACAGATACAGGAACAAACTATACTTGTAATGATAGTCACGATTGTATTAGAAACGTCCGGCTTATTAGTTCCAACTACGGCCTAATCTCCACAGTATTACTTAGCACTGTGGAAAGGCAGACTCCAAAAACAGATTACCACTCACTGAGGCTCGCGGCGTATTTCTCGACTGGCTAGGTATGACGTCACATTCAGTAAAGTATGTAACTTTCTTCCCCGAGGAGATATTAACTACATTCTAATACTTTCCGCCAAGTTTCACGCTAAGTCGCCAATTCCGTCACTAAGGTTAAGAGGTCGTTGCTTAAATTATCCTTGGCTAATTAACGACATCTCTCAAAATGTCTCTTTCCTTTCATAAGAGAACCGTTGCAGGGAAGCGTCATTTCAGATTTGTAACAATACATAAATAACTGATACAAGTTATTTAAAACATGCATCATTATATAACTGCAAGTTCGTAGTAAATTATCTTCTGAAATTTTATGTTCCGTTTGCTGCTAACATAGATACTGAAGAGAGCAGAAGCGGTCCCGTTGCACTCATTGAAACACTGCTCCAATATCACGATGGCAGAGTAATATGCATTCTCACGAGATCTCACTCTCACATCAAGTAGCCAATGGCATGCTTGCTTTCATAGACTCTCAAATACAGATTCACTATACTAATTCAGGTTTTAAACCCTTTGACGGTTAGGCGAATCAGCAGTTTTCGCACTCCTAATGATGCGCGGCGCTATGATCAAATATTCGCTGAAAGTGGCAGACTTTTTCTCCCTAGTGGCCTTCGAAAATGCCACTCTCTTCTGACGGTGATACGGATTACTCACTCGCTTTTAAGAGATAGTTTTTGAAGAATTATTTGAGATATATTAATGCAATATTCATACCAATTGTAACTTGCATTTTTAAGCAGTTCAGTGAATGATAAATATTACAAATATTAGATTAAAAAATATTAAATTTTTAAGCAATTATTTGTTGTGTCTTAATTTAATATTTAGACCAATTGTAACTACAACTTTTAATCAATAAATTATAAATATTACAAATTTTCAGTTTCTAAAATATGGAATTTTTAAGCAATTATTTACAATATATTAATGTCCTTTTTATAACAATTTAACTTGCACAATTTGGTAAATGTTAAATATTATAAATATTAGTTCTGAATAAATACCCGCAATTTTAAGCTTTATAAAGCTTTAAGAAGTAAAGTTTTAAGCTTTATAAAGCTTTTTTAAATGTTATATTTAATCTAAAATTCTTTCTGCGTGTGATACACATTAAAACATGAAATTGCCCATAATGGAGTATTACAGTCTTTGCCATAAATTCACCATTTTTTCAGTAACAAACCCCCTTCAAATTACACAAAAAAATTAACTAGATTAACAATTGGATCGGCAACATTTTTCTGTATGATGTAAAAAAAATTAAGGTTCCCCTACCACCATCTGCACGCTATCATATTAACTAAATTTTGCCAGTAAATATTGCTTGTAACACGAATAACGCAGGATAATATAAGCGGACGAACTCAGCTCACGTCAGCATCCATTGGGGAAAAGTTTCACTGCCCGAGTAGGGTTTGGCTGCAACCATTCGGGTCGAAAAACTTCGACGAGCTGAACTCGTCAGTCCATTATGGCACGCTATTCGGATGACGAGCTGGGCTCGTTCATAATCATTGAAGGGTTAAATCTCAACTAAATTTCCTTTTTTTTCTTCTTTCAAGTGCAAAGCATCAAAAATGAAAAATCTGCTTTCATAATAATCATGATAATGCACAGGCCATAACAAAGCTCCAACAGCCTTCTCAGATACAGAGATTTAGAAATAGAAAGATTGTGCTCCAATGAATACATCAACCTATGTTCTCGAGCTTAAATGGTATCAAGAGCTAAACTGTTTAATGTTTCATTTCAAAGGAAAAATAGAATTTTAAAACAATATGCCCTCTTCAGGAACGTAACTAACATTACTGAACAGAAGAGAGACAACGGAATAGGAAAATAATACAAAATCACAAGTTTTTGACTTCTTGGGAAACGAATTCTTTCGTGAGGTTTGTAGTAATTTTTTTAATATATACTAAACGAAGACTTGTGAGTTTCTAAAATGATGTACATAAATGCTTCAATTCCAATATTTGGCTAAAGATCAAATAATTGATTATGTACTCTTATTGACAAAACATTTTCTCTTTCGTTATTTTAAATTGCATAAAGTTTTGAAACAGATGCAGTGTACGCCTTGTTAGTGACGTTTTTTTTTTTTTTTTTTTTTTTTCTTTACCTTTTTTGCGATGCGCCTTTTTATCCGAAGTTTCTTGCATGCCAATTGCCATGTTAAAAAGATACGCTGAGTTGCAACAAAAATACAAAAACTGCCATATTTAGAGAAAAAAATCAAATTTGGTGACAGGGCGTATACTGCATCTAGGCCAAATTTTTTTTATCCCCTTCTACATATTTTATTTTTCATTTAATACACGGAGTTGATGCAGAATACGTCCAGACTAGTACAATATTATTATTATTCAATGAGGCTTTGTATTGCCAAATTTAGCACATTTGAAAAGTTGGAATGTGGTTTAGCCCCACCACTTGGCTACAGAGGACCGCCAAATGTGGTTTATGCAATGACTGGTTATGGTAGACTTGTCGACCGTCACTTGGCGTAAATTTTAAAGTCGCACCATGTGGTTGAGCAAAACGACGTTTTAAACCATGTCAATAGCCATGTAGGGTTTAAATGTCGCTCATAAAAAGTTGGCGGAAAAAGATGGAACTTGGTGCCCCAGCTACTACTTGGTTCTAGCATATATACTACTTTTACTTATAGTTATTTTCTTTAATAATGAAATTACCTTATATTAATATTTTGATAATATATCCTGTAATAATTTTCAGTCTACTACGAAATCCTCTATGATAAATAATTCGTTGGAATGATGTTTCGGTAAAATCCTTTTTAGTCCTCGGTTAGCGACCGAAAATAAAACGACTCCCAATCGTGCGAAAAGTGGGTTTGATTTAAAGATGAATATAATATGATTGTATTACCAGTGTAGCTAACTCGGTGCCTTTATTGCGTCTTTTGGCGAAATTCTGTTTTCTATCGTTAAGGTATATGATGAAATAGGATGCAACCAATTTTTCTTTAATTTGAACACCACTAATTCTCTTTTGGAGTGAGTAAATTTCGTAGTAGCTTATAGCATTAATATTGCTAAAATACTGAATTTAAAAAATGGCATTTGCCCAATGTTGCAAGTTAAAATCAAATGTTAGGTTCGTCTTCTGTTTTGCATAAAATTCTGAATTCTAATAAAGTTAAGAGCTTAGCTGCAGTATACACCAGGGTGCTGTTCGTACTTTAGGCCATTTAGGCCTGTCATGACCATTAGCTTCAACGAAATTGGGGAGTTGATGATATATATGTCCGGATAGAGTGACATTTTTTTTGGCGTGTTGAGGTTTTCTTATACTACATTTTGGATTGAATCTTATTTTAGCCGACGCCTTGGCGACGAAAAACAAAATGATGCCAAAAAATATGATAGATGCCCTAAATTAATAACTATTGTAGTAATAACTACAACCATCTCAGACCCTATTGAAGTGCAACTCTTTGGACTCTATTTTGTATTCCGTCATCAAGGTTGGGCTAAAATAGGGTTTTACCACAAATGCAATATAAAAGACGGTCTTCAAACAAACAAAAAACATGTAAATGAAAGCGTAAATTTTTAAAAACATGTAAATGAAAGCGTAGACGTATGTTCAAAATTTAAAAAATTATGGGGCACTTTTCCATTTCTCCGGCGCAAGTCGCCAAAAATCATACAACTGACGCCACGCGGAATATGTATATACTGCGTGTTGTCACCAATAAAGCCTGCTTGGCGAGATTTACGTCAGAGAAATGGAAAAATACCTTTTTAGAATTTTTTCAAATATTGGTTTAGTTTAATTGCACAAAACAAAGTCAATCTTTAAAAATATATATGATCTCTATAAGGCGCCCAATCATAATCCTGCGACGTTTCGTTCGAGAACTTGGCTGCAAATTATTTCAAAAATACGCAAAAGTCACTTCGACATTAAACACTGAGTTGTATACCATTATTATCCATAATTTCAGTATACTAACTTTCGTGCGTCTGGACTTCGCTTTCCTCCCACACAAACTCATCTTTTTTATTAATGTAGATTAGAATTTCTGCCTATATTTGCTTTGTTATTTTAAAATGATTGTTAATTATATTCTCATTATCTTTATTCCATCTTATGTGCCAAAGCACCTAAAACTTCAATATTATATAAAACAGGAAGTCAATAAATAATCCAAAAGTATCTATTCATAAGTTATAGCTATCCACACATATTAATATCTGCTTTCGGATTTTCGAGTTTAATTTTTATCTTTTAAAAAGAGACATTTTCTTGTGGAAACCAACTCGATAAAATATATAAATAATCGCAATAATTTTCGAATACTAAACTTTGTTTAAGAGGTTTTACTTAAAGTCTAATTTATTTTTGTAGTTCTTAAAGGATTGAAATAAAAAACAATACCAGAGAAAAATTCCGACGTTTATCTCACAAAGTCTACCCCCTCATCAACAGAAAATCCAAAATGAATCGTCAAAACAAAATGCTAATCTATACTGCAATCATGCGACCTCTTCTTAGCTACGCCAGCCCAATATGGGCATACTGTGCAAAAACCAATCTCAATATCCTCAAAAACTCTCAAAGCTCAACTATTCGGATGATCGCCAAGGTTACCATGCTCATGAAAAACAAAGATATCTATAGAGCATTCCAAATTACAATTTTTAAAAAACACATTCAAAAACTTGCTACTAACTTTTTTTAACTCTCTTGAAAACATCAATAATATCATTATCCAAAATCTTGAAAAATATCCAACCACCTCTAATGTTAAAAGACCCAGGCAAATTCTTTTTGATTTTAATCCCCCATAATTAAAAATTTTTTACTTTTAAATTACCATAATTCACTTTTAAAATCATGCTTAAATTTTAACCTTTCCCTCCCCCCTTTTTTCTGATAAAAACTCCTCCCATCACATTTATAGTCATTTTCTCACCCACGAGGGCAGCCGATCGCAGCATCTCAGTACCTCACCTATCAACCAATCCCATAGCATCCAATAAACTACTTCATCTCTACCGAAAATTCTCCTTCTTGTTCTTCGATTTTACCGCAACAGTTCTCTTCTACGATAGATGGCACCAGATTTCCTGGCAACCTCTTTCTCCCATATCTTTAAAACTAATCATCCAATTTACATGAAATTTTCTACAATTATCTCTCTGCTCCCTACTCTTCAAAATGAAACCACCATCCTCTCCAAGAAACATTTATTTCACTAGATTTGGGTTAGAAGAGCGCTCCACGCTCTAGGCGCCCATAGAACATTCAATGTCAACGAAATAAAAAAAAAATTTAGAGCAATTGTGAAGTTATAAATGTGATATCGTGATTTTAAAAGCATCTCTTTTTAATTTGATCGCCTCCTTGAAAATAATACAACAAATAACTTTGACTTGTTTCGTATTATCCTTAGTTTTTATTCCTTTCATTCTTTTAATTACTCTAAGATATTCACAAGGCCATGTCCATGTCTTTTTCATGAAAGTCTTGATATTTTTTCATTATTACTTAAGATTTTTAAAGCTTATATGAAAAGAAATATATTAATTTTTCTATTAAGATTAAAATGCATTTTATTTCTAGCACATACACAGAAAATCTATGTAATAATATTTTTATAATAATTTTTTTTACCTTATTGGTGAAGTTAGTAAGGCTCCACGATGATTTTTACTCTCCAAAAAATAAGAATTTTCAAAGCCATAAGTACTTAGAAACAAAAGTTTTAAAGAAATGGGAAAACACCGATGCTTTTTCGAGGTTCCGATCGGAAATTTTTTTTGAAGTAATGATAAAATACAGTATATGCACCAGACGTCATTTTTTGAAGGCCATTTAGCAATTTTTTGTATTGTTAAAGTTTAAATTTGTATTATGAAATGTTCTAATAACATTCAAAACTTTGACATTAAAAAATGGTATTCCAACGTGCACATATATTGCATGACTTCCTGAAATGATTTTGCAATGTAGTTATTTATAATTTAGTTAACAATGAAGTTACCACAATTTTATTCAAACTTACATCAATAATTTCGATAGCCAAAATTTCTTAATTATATTTTAAATAGCAACGTATGGGTTATTTTCGTCTTGAATCTAACGCTCTATAAATGAATCTAAGTTATGTATATAACCACTGTAAACGAATGGCAGGAGGGAGACCACTACTATCAGTCGGCAGGTAATTGCTTCTAAAGGATTCTTCTAGAGCCCCAGACTTTGTTATAGGGTTAGTATTGCTGTTAAAGTTGTCCCTAGTGAACTGACGGATCCTTATCCCGAAGCTGATATATACTTCAGTGACACTTCTGGGGTAAGTTCCATGCTTGGCAATGGTCAGATTAGCTGCCTACCTCCCCTAATTAATCCCTCAATGGTGGGTAGAGGCGAACAACAAAAACTTATTATGGATCCCAAAATTGTGTGCGTTAATGGTGGCCTAAGCCCATGAAATTCTCCTCTCTCTGTAGAAAATGATAAAAAGGTATAACGATGGATATAAATACACGCGATATTTCTTTAAAAAGCGTTATGAAGGCAATTTCACCAAAACATCATCCTTCCTAATCTAAAAAGCATACAATATATAATAGAAATAGTAAAAAGTACAAAAAAATTACGATATCGAGACCCCACCGTAGAAGTCGGTAATACTATACAAGCTCAAATGATCATGGATTTGGAATATCTTGGACCTTACTCAGTGAAAACCAAACCTCATACTAGCCTTAATTTCTCCCGTGGTGTTGTTTTCTGTATCTAATATATCGATATGGTATGGTTGCATGAGTTTATGGCACTGAGTCCTCTTGGGACACAATGTGCCAAACGCAAAGTAAAGTATTTCAGTTAAATCAGTTAGAACAGATTAAAATTTCAATAATAAATATATATAGTAAAAGATGATAAAATTAAATGTATGCGGTAAAATCAATGTTATACAAAAATTTAAAAATATTCGGTTGGGAAATTTCCACAGCCAAACTAGTGTATCGGAGGAAGAGATATTAGAGAACTTGAGAGATCATCTTGTCTCTGTTGTCCGGAAAATAATGATCAGACGAGATAACAAAATAATTAATACGAAACATCTCCTTTTGACCTTTTCGATAGCTTACAAGGAGCAAAGGAGATTTTATGAGGTCTTTTCCAATGACACCCTGCAACAGAAGTCTCATAGGATTTAATAAGGCAAAAGAAATATCATAATAATAAATTGTTGAATAAGAAAGCAAAATCAGATGGAATTTTGAGACAGGAATGTCTTTTTCATCACATCGTCTGCCACCAGTCAAACAGTATGGAAGAAACTGAAAGATGAAAATAACCTTTATCGAGAGTTTTCAATCCTGATATAGGAAACTAGTGATGCTGTTCATTCTTCTGTCGATGTTTCCCATATTATCGGCCAATCATTTGATAAAGTATTCATATAACGCGAAATTTTTAGAGACTAAGTATCTTTTTGAGCAGACAGGTATCAACTTTAGCTGTTGGCAGAATCTACCTTATAACTGTGACTTTAACATGTAGGAATTCAAAAAGGCTTCATCTTTGGCTCATAACAGCAGTCCTATCCTTGATAGAGTTATAAATGACATGTTTTGTAATTTGAACGAGAATTCCCTTGTAAATCTCTTACCTGTTCATCAGAATATGGAGGTAGAATGTGTTCCCTAGTCGGTGGCAGTTGGCCGATTGTCGTATAAAATTTTCTTTCTTTTAGAACCACTTACAGGTCGTGTTGGAAATGCATTATCCAATGCTTTCACTCAATTCGAGAGAGTTTCTCAAGGAAGTATTTTCAATCCAGCTTTATTTTTCTGTCATATGTCACCTATATTTTCCCAACTACAATCATCACTTTATGGATCTCTATACATCGACTATTTGCAGATATCTTGCGAAGGGCAGAATATAAATTTATTTGAGCGATGACTTCATATCGTATTCAATAAACTGGTAGAATGATGTGACGTAAATGGTCACAGTATTTCTCCAAGTAAAAGTTGCTGTGTGCATTTTTGCTAAATGTACTTCAATACCTGTTTGTTCCTCACATCCGCTCCTTGCATCTGTGGAAGTAGTTTGAGGAATCTCTGAATATCTTGAAGGTGTAATCAAACATCATTATACTAATTATATCACTCGGTCATTCTGTCTCGGATAGACTGCAAAGGTATAGAATATGGATCTTCCAGCAACATTAACTTGCGAAGACTTTGACCCCGTCCACCCCACAACTCTGAGAATTTGTGGTGCATTTTGAATCTCTCCTGGGCAAAGTCTCTATATTTAGTGCGAAAAGTTGTCATTAGCATTGCAATGTAAAAGATTATCAGTCAAATATGATTTCCGAAAATGTCATGCATACAGTCTCACCCATTGCAGGTTATACATATGAGTCCATCTTTGCAGAGATTGAATGAAGCTCGTTCGTCTTGCATCCATCTATTCTTTGAAAGGACGAGTCATTAGAAGGAGGAACTCAAACTACTGACGTGGGTGTACAACGAAGAAATTTCTTTAAATTCACACCTTGTAACTTTCCAAGATTCAAATATCCAAACCCATTGGCACCGAAAATTATGTGCACACAGCATCTCCAATTGTTTTTCAATGCCTCTTCATGGACTGTTCGAAAAGAACCGGATACGTCATCTGTGGTGTCTTTTTTAATGCATTTGTGCACAGTTACCTGCTAGACACTTCTCGTAGTATGATTTATTCTGATGAAACTATAGCCATTTATATATACTTTGCCTTTCAGTTGGTTGAAAATTCCAGAACTCGTAGTTCATTGTATATACTGACGGCATGAGTGTATTGGAAACGGTGAAAAATCTGGATGTTCACAGTCACCCTGTTGGTTGGTTAGTCGGTTTTTTTTAACGTCGCACTGGAAGCAAAACGAAGGTTATTAGCGACAAGCCTTGCAATTTTGAACCTAAGTTAAGTGACGAGGATGATACCCCCTCTCATAACTTTCACACCACGCCAACAGGAGGACTTTGGGCCACTACAGAGTTAACGCGCATCAACCCTGGTCACACTGCAGGTCTTTGGTGGCATCTTCGCTCGAACCTACGATTCGACGAAAACTACCATCCGCGAGTCCGTTACTATGACCACTAAGTTACCGCGGCCACAGTTACTCTGTAGTGACTGATGTCGCAAGCATCATATAGGACATTTGAACAGCAAAAATTTATGTTAAAAATTGTTTGATACCTAGTCATGTAGGAACTTTAGGCAATGAACACGTGGATTCAGCCGCAAGATTGGCTATGAATCTTTTGAAATTAGCAGTCCCTCTTTTTTGACATGAAAGGTGTCGTTTGTGAAGGTGTTAGTCATTGAAACTGCATAATAGGAAATGTGGAGTCTCTGAATTCGTAATAAGCTTTACATAGTGAAGCCTAATATTGGAGCATGGCCTAAGGTTCCAACGGGAAGAGCGGATGTCAAGTTGACTCGCTTCCGAATTAGACATACATGCTTTACACATACACTCTATAACAAAAAAAAAAAAAAAAAAACCCACTCCAAGAAGGAGTTGTCCAATGGAGACAAAAACTGACAGATAGGAAAATTATGTACAGTATAGAAAATGATTAAATTTTCAGAAAATTGAATGTGCTCAATAAGGTTTTGACCCACCTCTAGCCTGGGTGCAAGCTGCCACACGACGTGGCATACAGTGATTAAGCTCTCTAATGGTCTCCTGCAGTATTTCTAGTCAAATTTTCTCCAATTGTCGGGCTAGGTCATGAACATTCTCTGGTACATGCAGTCGCCCTCCCATCATATCCCAGACCTGCTCGATTGAAGACATATCTGGCTGGCCAAGGAAGTGTTTGACAAGCTGTAAGACAGTTTATAGCAACACGTGCCGTAAGTGGTCTGGCATTATCTTGCTCAAAAGTAAGGCCAGGGTACCGCAAAAGGAACGGTAGCAAAACAGAATGTCGTCGACGTACCGCTGTGCCGTAAGTGTGCCTCTAATGACGACCGAAGGGGGCCGGCTATCAAGGGAAATGCCCACCCCCATTTCATAACTCCTGGTTGAGGGCCTGTGTGGCGTGCGATAGTGAAAGCAGGATCGGCACGCTACCCTGGGCATCTCCAGATACGTCTTCGATGATCGTCAGGACACAGTTGGAAGCGGGATTTGTCGCTAAAGACTATACGTTCTCAGTCGACATCATTCCAACCTGATCGAGCCAAGCACCACTGTAATCTGGCTGGACAGTCTGTACGGGTGTAGATTTCGCTCTATCAGCTGTCTGTGATTGGTCATGGTGGACATTCGTGTGCTGTCGCACGTCTGATGGTTGATAACGATGAATGAGGCGCTGTAACAACTGATCCGACAATCACTCACTCCTCCCAATCTGATGTGTCCCTAGGTCGACTGCTACCATCATGATGCTGAAATCTACCATTATCCACCAATTCTTGCCATTGTCTTCTAATCGCCGCATCGTTTCGACCTATATGACGAGCTATTCTCCAAATTGCCCAAACTGCCTCTTTCAATCCATTGATACGATCTCTTTTAAACATTGACAGTTGCTCGTACTGAGCTCGAATCCTACAACGAGGTATTTTTTCAGTTGTTGAAAGGTATCCTAAATCACAATGCAGCAGAAAATTTGACCATCAGATTGAGAATTACTACTTATATATACCTGCTGAGTGCGCAGTTTCGATGCGCTGTAGCTCCCGCTATTCATTCATTGGACATCAAATTTTAATCGTTTGCATGCTCAGTCGAAATGTCTTTGCATATGAATTTCATTACAATCGGGCAACTCCTTCTTCGGTCATCGTTTTTTTTTTTTTTTTGTTACTGAGCGTAAATAACTTTTTGTTGGATGAAACTGTTATCGGGTCTCCTTCTTGCCATGTCTTATACACTGTTCATCCCATTTTAATTATATGTCCTGTGTTCCATCGTGACATTCGAACTTTTTAAAATCATCTGTTCTACAATTATATGGTGAGGGAAAAACCCTAACACAATTAGTTTGTGTTCTAATATATTACAAGATTGAGTTTCATAATTATATTTAAGAGTCAAAACCCTTAACATTCATCAGTGATCAAACTAATTATTTCCAATCTAATTTTACTCTTCCTATTTTTAATCACGAAATATTTTTACCAATAGTTTACCTTTTTGTTTTTGATTTTGGAAAAAACTTATAACTAATGGTCTTACTCGCATATCAGCAATCGTTGAGCGCAGCTTAGCTATATTTGGCTCTTGCAACATTAATCCATTGGACGCAATTAATTAATCCATTGGAGACAAAGAATAATTTATGTTAAATTTTACCAAAGAAATCAGTTCATAAATCACAAGCAAAAAAAAAAAAAAAAAAGAAAATGAAATTAAACTATATTTTAAAATTTGTAAAAAGAATAAATACTCTTACTATTTTGGAGCATATTGCTTTGACATGCATATTATTAACATGTATATATTTTAAGTATATTACGCATTAATATGCATATTATTAACATGTATATATTTTAAGTATATTACGCATTAATATGCGTATTATTAATATATGTCTATGAAAGTTTTGATTTCACACACATTAACCCCATCATACTTTATATTTTACAAATTTTTTTTAATCAAAATGAAATATCATTAACTGTATTATTTATCATAATGATGCTGCTTTGTTGGCTTTTAGATTTTCGTTTAAATGAGGCGGATTTTTTTAAAATAAAAAATACGCATTATAATTTACAAATTCACATTAAATGTGCTGCATGGTTAATATAAAATTCTATATAATTCCTTACCTCACAATTTGTTCATTCTGTTTTTTAGCTTCTTCATTCCATTTTTTGTTGTTGTTTGCTTGCGATGTTGAATTCTTTTTTATATTCTCCATCATTTTATCTTGATTAGTTTCTATGCATTTTTTAACTTTATTAACGGCGTTTTTAATTTCATCAATACTCTAAAAAATCAGTTATTACCATTAAGAATTCAATTATAGTAAACCAATTTTCTCAAAACAACATTTAGTGGTATTTCCATGCTAAGCAAGAAATCTAAAAGAAGAATGATAATGCTTATAAAACAATTATATATAATTCGTGCCAAAAATGTCTTTAATCGACATTTCTCTGCGTAAATGTTTACTTTGAAAAACGTAGAACAAAAATTAAACAATAAGCGTTTAAATTATATAAAAATATAAGAAATTCTGATGAAAAAATTATGACTATCAATTGAGGAGTTAAAAAAAAGGTGCGGCTTCTTTCCGAATACAATGTCTTTAATATTTAAATTTTAATATTTTTTCATCATTAACTAGAATAAAATCAATTATTCCACGCACCCAATTCGTACCTCCTGCATAGGCGGGAGACTTAATTAAGTTTCATTTTTTTTTCGCTTAAAATATTAAAAACATACTTTTATTTTAAAACCTTAAAAAATCGGGAATTTCGCTTTTTGTAGCCATGCAACCAAGTTATTATTAGACACTATTTTTTAAGAGACAAACAATTTTCAAAATATATAACCTTTTATAATATAAATGTTCCAAGTGTCTTGGGTTCCCTCGATATGTGATACGTATGATGATTAAAAACAAAGGAATAAAATTATACTATTACTGCTGTAGAATAAATTCTTTAAATTTTTTTTCTTTAAATTTAAAATAGTAGAATACTTGTATCATTTATACGATTTTAGCAAGTAATAAAAGCCACGAATCCTTACGAAATTATAGCTCAAATATTTTTAGATGGATATTGCGGAAATACAATTTATGAAATACGCTATAGGCTTTTTTCGAATTATGGAAACATTTAATTATTGCTACAAATCCCATTATAAAAAATTAAATATACATACGTTAAAAATTACTCTCCCAACATTATTAATCTAAATAAAAAATGGATATAGATGTTATTAATTTTATCTTATTTTAATGGATAAACTTACCGATGCATGACCCTGCTGAAAATAAAAGAGTATTATAAAGTATCTTAAAATTTTGAGAAAAACAATGATATCTGTTTTTCGAACAATATATTCATAACATAGCATTTTTTTGTTCGTTAATTTCTTAAACTTTTTGCGTATATCTTTTACAATCGTGGTGAATAAAAAAAAATGCAACATTTTTTACTAGACATTTTAAAAAAAAAAGTACAGCGTATTTTAAGTAGATTTTATATTAACATCTTTGATTTTAGATCTTTCCAGTTTCTATTTCATTTTTATTTAAAGTATAAACATGAAAGTAAGTTGCTCGTATTTTAATTTGGAGAATGAAAAAACATAATTTGTGCAAGTTATTTTAACTTAAAAAAAAATAACAAATTATATTGATAGTATAATTATTGGCCATTTTCATCACCAATTTCATCAATTTCATCTTTGACTGAAATGATAAAAGGCCTCGTAAAGGTATTAAAAACTCTTTGTATGTTTGTTAATGTGTGTTTAGATAAATAAAATTTTAACAATTAATACTTTTTGAGTTTTTGTTATGCTATTATCTCCTTTATCAACTAATTTCTTCCAGATTTTCTCGTTTTCCTTCATATTTTTGTCTTGTTGATCTAAAAAGTAAATGAAAAAAAAATGAAATAAATTATTGAAAATGAAAGAAATTATATTAGCCTTTAAAATTCTTAAGAAAAGAAATTTCTTGAATATTTGTCGTGAAAGATTTGTGAACTTAATACGCATTTGCTTAGAGAAAAAAGTACCTTTCAAAGCAAAATTCCATTGCACCAACTTCTTTTTTAAAAAGTGTAAGATGTTCTTTTCCATGCATGTACATTCTTTATATACTTAAAAAATATTGATGAATAAAAAGGAACATAGAATTTTAAGATTATATTCAGTAAAATGCTTAGTATGTTGCCTAAAAGTTGCTTAACTCGCAGACTTAAATACAAGTAATGTAATCCGTCACTATTTTTGATATTCAAGTACATGTAAGGAATTTGATTGTTTGTAGGTAAAACAGATATTTTATTCGTATTACTAACTATTACACTCTAAAACAAAAAAAAAAAAAAAAAATGACGCACCAAGAAGGAGTTGCCCGATTGTAATGAAATTCATATGCAAAGACATTTCGACTGAGCATGCAAACGATTAAATTTGTCCAATGAATGAATAGCGGGAGCTACAGCGCATCGAAACTGCACTCAGCAGGTATATATAAGTAGTAATTCTCAATCATTGGTCAAATTTTTTCTGCTGCATGATTTAGGATACCTTTTCAGCAACTGAAAAAAAATACCTCGTTGTAGGATTCGAGCTCAGTACGAGCAACTTTATCAATGTTTAAAAGAGATCGTATCAATGGATTGAGAAAGAGAGGCAGTTTGGGCAATTGGAGAATAGCTCGTCATATAGGTCGAAACGATGCGGCGATTAGAAGACAATGGCAGAATTGGTGGATAATGGTAGATTTCAGCATCATGATGGTAGCAGTCGTCGACCGGGAACACATCAGAATTAGGAGGATTGGTGATTGTCCGAGATCAGTTACAGCGCCTGTTCATCGTTATCAACCATCAGACGTGCAACCTTTGCACAGATATCCACATGACCAATCACAGACAGCTGATGGTGAAATCCACACCCGTACAACTGTCCAGCCAGATTACAGTGGTGCTTGGCTCGATCAGGTTGGAATGATGTCGACTGAGAACGTAGGTCTTTAGCGACCGTCCGCTTCCAACTGGCTGACGATCATCGAAGACGTATGGAATGCGGGGTAGCGTGCCGATCCTGCTTTCACTATCACTTTTGCCACTGGGCCCTCAACCAGGAGTTATGAAATGGGGGGTGGGCATTTCCTTGATAGCAGCCCCTTCGGTCGTCATTAGAGGCACACTACGGCACGAAAGCGGTACGTCGACGACATTCTGTTTAGCTACGTTCGCTTTTGCGGTACTCTGGCCTTACTTTTGAGCAAGGTAATGTCAGACCACTTGGCACATGTTGCTATAAAACTGTCTTACAGCTTGTCAAACACTTTAGCCGGCAAATATGTCTCCAATCGAGCAGGTCTGGGATATGATGGGAGGGCGACTGCGTAGTACCGAGGAATGTTCATGACCCTGGCCGACAGGGTGAAAGAAAATTTGACTAGAAATACTACGGAGACCATTAGAGAGCTTATCACTGTATACCCACGTCGTGTGGCAGCTTGCACCAGGCTAGAGGTGGAATTCACTTATTGAGCACATTCAGTACACTGCAGAAATTTAATCATTTTCTATACTGTACATAATTTTCCTATCTGCCAATTTTTGTCTTCATCGGACAACTCCTTCTTATAGCATTTTTTTGTTTGTAATAATGTGTATTTTGACTGGTAAGCTAATAATGTGTTGCAATTTGGTGTTTAAAAATACAAAAGCAGCAATTAAAGATTTCTATTAATGGACTAGATTCATGTGACGTCACGATCACATTATAACTTGGCCACGTGATATTTGCCGAAGTAAACAAGTCTATTATTCGTTTGTTTCGCACTGCGTTTATGAAATGTGTCATGCTTCGTAAGATCAAGTAACTTACATTTTACTAAATATACTACTTTTTAAATGAATGAGAAATTGCTACAAAACTTTGTTTTTTATATTTTTCACCAAAATAAATGCAAAAATTGAAATTTTGGATTGCTGCAGTATAAAGGTATTGAATCATTTTTCTATCAAAGTGTTGAAATAAATGGCAGCAAATTTATTTGGTTTACATGCAGACATTTTGTTATAATTATGAAAACATCCAAATTTAATTATCATTTAAAACTATAAAAAACTATAAAACTATAAAAGTTTTTTTACTGATCTTCTTTAAATTTAAGGTATTTTTCCATTTCGCCCGCGCATGCGATAAAATCGCCAAAAATGATACAACCGACGCTAAATGGAATATGTGTGTTCTGTGTGTTTTTTGCTAATGAAGTCTGCTTGGCGAGATTTGCGCCAGCGAAATGGAGAAGTACCATAACAATATTCATAAATGAAATAATTTGAAATATAAATTAAGCTTAATCAAAACAAAAAGGTGAACATAACTTAGTGATTATTAGCAGTTTGAAAATGTAAAGCAGAAAATAATTTAAATCTTATATCGGAAGCATAAAAAGAAACGCTGGAAGCAATTTTAAATAGGCTTAACTTACCGAACGTTATTTTAACTATTAAACAAGAATAAGACTATAGATACATAAAATTATACTCATATTATTTTCTGCCGAACATAAGAAACTGATTAATGTAAGAAATATTACATTAAATACATTAATCGAAATAAAGTGTGGATATATGCAATATATATACAACTTACATATAAGAAAATTCTATGTAAAGCACAGATCACGCCGGTTTGTTTATGGTATATCTCATGTGATTCTGTGAATTTAGTTCATTTCATTATATTTTTATTGATTTTTTTTCTCTACATATTGCTATTAGTATTTAATTTATTTCACTAGAATACATTTTAGGAGTGAAGGTTAATTATAACTTTTAGTAGATAAAATAATCAACACATTCTTACTGATAAATGTTATAAAAACTATACCTTTCTTTTTCTGACCAAAAGAGTGAAATGCAATGTTTGCTTTTTAATAGTTACTTTTTAATAGTTTTTAATAGTTGTTAAAGTGTTTTTAAAAAATAACTTTATTTTAATAAATTTCAATGTTTATACAATGAAGCTTTATTTCAATACATTTTTTAAATAAATTTATGCATTTTAATGCTGTTAATTTTAGTGTGACTTTTATCACTTTAGTTATTCATGTACATCAATGTAAATATTTGTGCTTATTCAATCATAAAATTTTGTTGTGTGTGTGTGAGAGAGAAAAGTAAATAAATTATCATTACCAAATAATTCTTCTAATGATCCCATTCTTTCATTCTGCTTGGCAATTTGAGATTCCATGTTTTTAACGGATTCTTTAACTTCTGATACATCAGCATTTATTTTCTTAACGCCATCATATAATTTTCCAAACAATTGTCTGAAACAATTTGTTTTCGATAACTCCATATTATGTTATACTGCACTAATGGTATTTGTTAAATATGTATTTATTAATATCAAGTTAAATAAATTTCCAAACATTACAAAAAGCTTAAAAAGACAATATAAAAAATATTACTTATTTATTTTACAATATTTTATTATATGCGAAAATATTTACTGTATGTGAAAATACTAAAAAAAAGAAGTACTTGATTTCACTAAAATCATTTTGATCTTGCTTTTCGATCGATTTCATAGGTGATTTTACTTCAGTACTAAATTCATTTTTGTCTTTCCCGAAGGTAAACTTTCGCGTTCTTCCATTCTTGCCAAATAACAGATTTTGGGAAATATAATTCTGGTATTCCGTATTAGATGTCTGATAAAGAAGAAAATAGAGAGGTAAGTAAAATTTATTTCGCTTCTTTCATTGAAAGCAATGAAAGCTGACAGTTAAAATAAAATGAAAAAAATGATGTATTGATTCTTATATGATACTGATAATCATGTCGCCTCTAAGCTCTAAAAAATGTCATTTTGGTTTGGTGATTTTTGCAGAGAAAGTATATTAATTGCTAAACGTCATATGCGAGTGTGTAAGAAAGGAAAACAAAAATTAAAGGGGAAGAATTTTGGTTAGGTTACAATTTAGTGATCCTTACATATATGTATTTAATTAAATTTTCTAATTTTTCCAATACTTGTAACCCTTCTAGAGGGAAGTTCATCTTATTTTCGGATACAAATCTTTTGAACTTCTAATTTATGTGAACACGCACTCATATCTGGTTTTTCCCAGTTTCACATCTTTTGGGAGATTTTCCTATACTTTCTAGTCTTTATCTTAAAATACCTAAAGATCCTTAAATCTAATAACATGTGATCTGAAGAAATCCTTGTGTATAAATTCCAAGCAGGAAGTATTTCGCTCGCTTCTGCTCTACCACGAAGGTGATAGTGATGAGGACTCATATGGCCTCCTCATCACTATCACCAAGTAACTGCCTCTGTCTTGTAAGATTAATAAACTCCTAGTTCATGATTTTCATGTTTCTTAATTGTATCACCACAACTGAATTACAAATTATTATAAAACAATAGTATCGTTAATTCCGTGTATATATATATATATATATATATATATATATATATATATATATACACCAAGAACTCTATATAAACTAATATATATATATATATTAGTCATGTATGTATGTATGTGTGTGCGTGTGTCTGAGAGTGTGTGTAGTCGCGTCATAAGATGCTTTGAGTTATGACACTTTAAATCAGCATCCTCAAGGGGAACACACATTGAAATATGGTAGTTGGCGTTGCACATATAAATGATGTGTATCTGCATAGATGCTGTGTATTCGCTCCTACAAAAGAAATGTACTAAATTATTTTATGGCTAGTTTTATGTTTGCTGTTTTTACGAAGGCGCTGTGTCGTAAAAACAGCAAACGAAATTGTTTTTTTAGATAAACAAATAAAATTTTCCATCTTGGAAAACATTTTCCTCCTGACCATATTCTCGTAAGCCCATTAGTCAATTTCATATTAAATTTTCAAATGTACTCGGGACTTTCGGTTCACCATGTATAAGTTATTCAAACGTATCATTTGAGGAACGGTCGGTTTGTCCTCAATTTCTCTTCGAAATAATATTATTTTAGCAAGTCGATATCAACGTTAATTTTTTTATTTGTGAATTAACTTCTCTCTAAATTTGGGATTAACTTCTCTCTAGATCTATATACGTATAAAGGGTATTACTAATTGACCTCTTAAAACTAAGAATATCTGTTAAATAACGAAGACAGTAGCTTAGATAAGTTACTCTTTCAACATGTATGTTAGTCATGTAAGTCCTTAAAGAATAAATAGAGTGTAACGTGCAGCAGGTGCATTATTCCTCGCAATGATCTTTGGTGCACTGGGGATCTGAACCACTACTCGATTCAATCGTAGCCGCCTACGCTTCCTTTTCTAAAGGGGAATGTTTTGAATGAATAGATAGGTTTTGCAATAGAAAGATTCCTTTCTTTTAAGTGTTTGATTTTGGAAAGAACTACGTTTTTTCATTTCATCAATTAGTAGAGTAAGAAATAGTAATAAATCATAATCTGACATTGAATACATCCTTCTTTTTAAAACAATTTATAGGTGACATGGTTTTTCTGCGTTTCACAAATAGAAATCTAATTTTTCATAAGATTATGCGCTTCAGTTTTTCCCTTCCTAAATTATGTAAAAACTACAAAGTTTTATGCGAAATTATTTTTAATTTGAAGGACTCTGCATGCTTTACGAACCTGTTTATAACTTAATCAGATATTTATTTTTGTTTGAAATCGGTAAGCGTCGATGAAAAAATTGTAGTTATTATTAAATCACATTGAACATGAAGGAGGTTTAATACAGTATGTCTACTGCGTGTTTTATTATTATTTTATTTATCGTGTTGGAAAAACATTGACAATTTTTTAAAATTTGTACAGAAGTTTTGGAGATTAATAAAACACAACTAACCACACTTACTAGTATTAATTCGTTTTAAAATAAATGAATTAATACTAGTAAGATTTTATATTAGTATTTAAATAAACTAATATAGAAACTATAAAAAACTGTTTTGTTTTTTTTAGCAAAATATCAATATAAATATACATAACCCTTAGAAAATTGGATCACTTTCCTCAAAAGATTAAAAATAGGAAATCATTGATTTGATATAATCAGTACATTATTTTTTTAAAAAAATAACTTTTATAAAAATATTGATACATTGATGAAGGTCATTTTCGACATATTACGGAATTTTCGAATTCTGTTTACATTTCTGTAAGAATAATGACAGAATTCTAACATTTCTCGTTTTTTCGATAAATGTTAAAATTTTCGGATTTAGTCTGAATATGTATAGTTGATACAAATTAAATTCTTTTTAAAAATATTTATTATAAAAAATGGATCTCTCAAACGATGAAAGAATAGTAATCTTGCAACGTTGCATTTGATAGCCAGGCTTCAAAGTGTAAAAAACATGTACATAAGGGTTGCTGCAACAATGAATTTTTTTTTAGTACGTAAAGCGAATTCCGAAAAAATCGCTTCAAGGTGCACACTATCACCATCCGTAGTTAAGCACCATTAGAATTTCGTCAGTTTGATAGCGGAATGTATTAGGAATTCGAATTGTAATTTCAACACAGATCAATCAAAGTGGATTTCGTGTGTACATCTGTCCAATTAAACTTTAAAAATTCTCACTTGAGATCACCTTAAGGTACTTACATTCTTTCAATAGTTACGGGAGTCTTGACTCGAGGCACCTAGTGATATTTTTTTTTCTATGGAGTTTACTGCCTTCGGGTGACGGGTGACTTACACGGCTGACGCCTTCCCCTCCCCACCCGGATACCCCAACAATCCATTCTTCTTTTCGACCAATTTTTATCTTTTCCCATTTTTTCAAATGTTTAAATCGCAATTGCACCTTGTTTGGCTCAGCATAGTCATATCTGACTCACGCGTCTCATTAAACTTCACCAGAATTTACACTTTCACTTGACATGGTGTGAGAACTTCAACCAAGAATTAGGATCAAGAATTATTATTAACACCTGTCTATGGTACATAATTACGAAGTACTCATACATTGCTAAATGTTAATTTAAGTAGTTTAAAACGACGGTTAATGTTTAATTATAATGAGAACTTTTATTTACTAATTATTTTAGAGTTTTTGAATTTTACACTCGCACCCAAATTTCAATTAACTAAGTAAATACATTTTCAAACAAATAAAACAAAAACATGCTTACTTTCCAAAGAAAAATTTACCTTAACCGAAGTTATATATTTAGATCCTATACCTTACTTTATTCTTAATTATTGGGCAAAAATACCTGTCTTTCACAAGTATTTATTTTTGGAGTGAGACTAAATAAATCTTGTGAAGTTGAATTAAGTAGCTCCTTTGAATTCCCGCTTTGGCTGAAACCGAAACTTGAACTGAATCCGGATTCGATACTGATTTTCGCATCATTGCCCAGAAAATGATCCCTATAGCGATTTCAGAATAAAGATATGAAAATTCATATTACTTGAAAGAAGTAAAAACAAGCACGTACACACACACATATGCGTAAATACACAAATATACACAATCATATCCAAAATTATCTTTACATTCATAAAATCACAGATATCTCAGAAACTGTTAACTGTACTTTTAAGAAATTTTGTTAAGTAATGCATAATATTATAACACATAAATACAAAGGAAAAAGTTTTAGAACACAGCATAACTATGTAAAACTGCAGCAAGAAACAAATATCCCGGAGGAAAAAAAATGATTCTGATTAAAAATTAAGGAATATGAATTTAATATAGAATGTGATCGGTTCTGACTTGTATATACATATCACAATGTGATTGAATGCATGTAATAATGTTGTTACCCACATTTGGATGAGTTAAACTTCACTCCTCTACAAAGTGGTTTTCAGAGCATTTATATCTCTAGAAGGTAGATACCTCCGTGCATTTGCTTTTCCAATGTAGTTCAATAAGTTCTTTATCGGGTTCAGATCGGGAGTTTTTGCTGGCTATAGTATTTGCCCAAAGGCTTCTCTTTCAAAGGATTCTTGAACGAGATTTGCTCGATGTGTACGAGCATTAAAAAATCAGATCCGCCTGCCCCTCTGAAATGTCTTACACAAGTCTTTAAGATCTTATCCCTATATCTCTGGCTAATTATAGATACTGTTCAAAACGTGTAGGGGCGTACATCCATAAATCATTAATCCTCCCTATAGCATCACTCTTACTAAATATAAACGATTGCATTCTATAATATCCGAAGATTTCGCCTTCCTGATATCCTCTAGGGGTAAAACCTTTTAAAATCAGGTGTTAAGTTAAACCTCGACTCATCATTAAAGAGTATATGGATCATTTTGAATTCTCTCCAGTTCTGAGGATCTTTGCACGAATTAAAACTAACCCCTCTTTTTCTGTTAAAGACATTGAAACACTCTTGGCTTTCTGGCCTAAAAGACTTTTTCATTTAAAGCTTTCTCTATAAAATGTGCCAAAATACAACAGTTTCACTGGCGATTGCAAGTTCTGAACTTAACAAGCTAGCAGTAGACTTCCTGTTATGACTGGCAGTTATTGTCATACGTTGATCTTGAGATTTGCTACTTATCCAGTCCACCTCAGAATAGTTCCAGAGTTCTTCAATTATTTTTATGAGGAGGAACTGTGTGTCTTCAAAATATTCGTACATCTCTTTGCTCCCATGATTGTATGTCATGTTTCTATAAACCGATCGATTATTCGCCACTTACATATTCTTTCGTATGATACTTCGGATTCATAATAAACCGTTTCGAGTACTTACTCACTGAAAACAAATGATTTATTGCAGAAATGCACTCAGATAATAACTGAGCAAAGCGGTTGATTCATCGACGAATGACTTAATGCTTTGATTTGCATATAAGAAACTGTTTGATAACTTTTGATTAAAATATGTGATTAGATTTATTTCACACATCCCATGAAAAATGTATAACGTTGATTGGGTATTTCGTGGAATGTTATTATTTATTTTTTTTGGGTACATAAAGATAATTTTGGACTTGAGTATATATATCTCTCATATATATACTCTTTCAGTGGTAGCTATAATTATAAAAAAATGGATATTTAAAATTTTAAATGAAATAGTATAATTTTTGGTGTTTTAATTGTATTTCTTACAGCTAATTTGATTAATTAACTAATCAAAGGTTATAGTTTTAAATATCGAATATATTTCAATTAACCACATTTATCAAAGTAAAATAAAATGAAATATAAGTTTATTAAGTATAGGAGGTTCAGAAACTAGTATGAATATTCAGAGATATGATTTCATTCGAACTAAACTATTAAGTCATACTCACGCAGGATTACTGAAAAATAAATCTCGAGAATTGACTGCGGTTGAATGCATATCTTTTCCTAAAATTTAAAAATTATAACATATAAGATGAGATTGTCAGAACAGTAAAAGCTCTTTTTGAAGTTATCGTTTAGTATAATTTATTTCCCTATTTCTCAGTAAATCGTAGTGTAGTGAAACACATGTAAATTTAAATATACAGCCGACAATGGGAAAAAAAAAGGAAATCCTTATTAACTTTTGCAATCTTATTGTTGCTGGTTAAAAATAATATAATTTTTAATTAAAAAAAGAAATGAATTGTGATGCTAATTGATTAATCAGTATAATTTATTAATTTCTAAAAAAAAATTTCCCTCCCCCCCCCTTTTTTTGATAATATTTTTTTTTCGGGGATTAAATTTCTGATCTTGAAATTGGACAACATTTAAAAATTTTATAAAATTCTGCTAAATTAGTTTAATAAAGGATAATCCTAATGAGAGAGAGTTTTTCAAACTTTTGAAAATATACAAAATTTTCTAAACACTTTTAAATATGTTCACTAATCGATAAGCATATATTTTTTTAAATTCTAAAATATACGAAAAAGAAAAAAAGTAATGTTAAAAGTAAGATATCTAAAATATTAAATAAAATTACGAAAACAGTGAAATGTAGCGTTCCGGAAGTTTTAATTGCTTGGATATCTCATGCCCTAAGACTCAAAAATCTCATGAAGTTACCTAAAGTTTCTCTAGAAATATTCAAAACTGAAATTATATACAATCCCTGAGTGGGTGGCTTTAGAAGCTGTTTGATAAATTCTAATGTTTATTAATCGTCTCATTTATCGCGCTTTTTTTGAAAGCGGAAAAAATATGAACGATTTGTTTTGTTTTTGGACCCACATTGAGGCATTAATTTTAAAAACACCTTTTATTAAATTAAACATAAAGTCTAACAATAAAATGAGAGAAAAAAATGAGTAGAGAGAAAAATTGATTTCAAGGCTATAACGGAACAAAAAAATGTTATTGGTTATACAAATTGTTTGTTCGAAATAATCTTGTATATGACTTCCAGATAGATTTCCCCGAAAGATGGGAGAAAGAACTTCTCTTTTTAATATTTACCCCCGTTATGAAATCCTATTTTCTGAAATAGCGAATAATTTTATACTTCAAATATTTCAATCATTTTTAAAGTCAGATTTAAATAAATATGTTATTGTGTGATTTTTTTTATTTGAATAATACAATTAAGATTAACAGAGCCACAATTTTTAGGGAGAGAAAAGAACAATGGAAATATAATTTCTATTTGCATTTCTTGAGTAGCAATGAACTTTTAAATAAGTAGAAAATAAATTAAAATAAAAGTCATAGAAAACTACATGGGAAGAATTGTATTTAGAATATATTAATACACAATTTCAAAGATGAAAATGATGAAATAGACATTAAATAACTAAATGAAATAAATTATTAAATTAAATAGTTTTGTTCAAGCATGTATTGCTGTCTTTGAAACAATTCTTCACCAGAAATAAAAGCAAATAGCAAAATTAATATATAAAGTAGAAAATAAATTAATATAAAAGTCATAGAAAACTATATGGGAAGAATTGTATTTAGAATATATTAATACACAATTTCAAAGATGAAAATGATGAAATAGACATTAAATAACTAAATGAAATAAATTATTAAATTAAATAGTTTTGTTCAAGCCTGTATTGCTGGCTTTGAAACAATTCTACACCAGAAATAAAAGCAAATAGCAAAATTAATATATATGTGCAACCTACGCAATATAATGGGAGGAAGACACGATTAAATATACAGATGTTTTAGAGTACATAAGATACAAAATTTAGTATCCAGAGCTGTCACATCTAGGATCCATCTATCTGGATGGACATTGAGTCGAACTGGACAAGGATGACATATGAATGGACAACATTCCATGAAATTTCAACTTTATGTAAGAATTCATCAATCGAAAAGACTGGAGAATGGTGGCATAACAGTTTATCGTTCACACATGATTAAATATTTTCAACGGGTGACAGAGTTGGCCAATAGACAATTGAACATCATTTGTATTAAGGAAAGAAGGAAATGTAAGCCCAAATTTGCCGTAGTGTATACTCTTGTTGAAAATAATACGTCCATCATGACGCTGTGCATAGAAACGGAATTCATTTGTCTGTACGGACACTTGCCGTCATGCAAACGAGCAAAATTCCTGTTATGTGATGTGGCTGTACGATTTCGCAAGGTCACGCGGAAAACATGCTTGTCATCTTGGGTGTTATTGGCTGGAGATCTAACATGAATTTCCGTATGACCCACCCTCCACACGCACACATCTCGATATAATGATTTCGTATTAACGCGACAGTCATGGGATCACGACCAATGTAAGAAGCAATATTGAGGAACATTATCTTCAGTCCTGGTAAGAAGCCATTTTCCTGCCCCGATCAAAGGTCGACATTTACTGGTAAATTCTCTTTCTTATACGAGACGTAATACATTCTTTACACAAATAATCAATGGTTGAAGGCGACTTCCGATTAAGAAACCCGTAGCGCTATCTTCCCTTTTATACAGACAAAAGAAGGCATTTCTTCTATCTGCGTTGTTAAAAAATTTCTGACATGCTTATGATTTACATATACTAGCTCCCAGCACAGTACCGACGGTTAAGGAGGGTAAAGGAGGATTAGCCCCTACCCCTCAAACTTTTTTTTGGGAGAAAATTATATTTTATTCCATTCTAGTCGTCTAAAACTGGGGATTATAAGCAAAACATTTGTATAAGCCCTGTTGTCTTATCACTCAATTGTCTTTCCTTTTTCGTTTCTTTAATTTTTTAAAAAAATTACCAAGCGAAATTATGCTAAATATGCAATGACGTACATCGCAATTCGATTGTAAGACTTATGCATTGCTACTATCGTATGGTAAATCGCCGAATAAATAATGGGGATTCGTGCAGCAAGTGTAACATGTGCTGTGAGAAAGGGCTAGCCAAGGTGGAAAAATGTGAGGAAGTCTACGCCAAGCAGAAATAGATGCTTGACATTGTTTTGAAAAAGAAAGACTAAACATATGACTCTGAGAAACCTATTTACAATGCATATGTTTCTTTCTATAATATAATTAATTGGATTACTTTGAACAAGAAATTAAATTTTATTTAGCACACACATACACAAACAATCTATAATAGTTTTTTTCCTTGCATATTTTGTAGTGTAATGAGATATAAAACACAAGACTTTTAGTAATCGTTTGATGAAATTATCACTGATCGTTTTGATTTCCTGAAATACTTCTATTTAATAGAAATACATTTTTAATATTATCCTTTTGATGAAAATTATATTGTATAGTATTATTTAAAATTTCACAGACACAATAAAAAAACTATACCACACTCTAATATAAAACTAAACCGCAATAAAGGTGGCATAAAATTTTACTCCTTTGTCGTAATTCACACAGAAAGCATCGAAAACTTACCATTTTATAGCTAAATTTTTAAATGTTGTGTGTGTGTTTACCCATTATACACCCCGATTCCACGTTATTTTTTTGTTGTCTATAAATTTTTTCGCTCTCTCCCACCATTTCTACTTCTCAATTGCTTCCTTTGTCCCAGCATATCGAACTTTTCATACAAATTTCGCATTTCTTGCGTCCCGCCTTCATAAAGTAGCAATTTAATGGTCAACAAAGGTATTTTAATGAATGATGTATATACGTATAATATATTATAAGCATTTATACTTCATATATATGAATTATATCGAAATACACAAAGAATACACTATCTTGAATTAGCATAATACATAAGAACAGTATTTTTCTTTAAGATACCAAATTGTAGTTAAAATTTTTCTGGAGAAATGGTCTTCCTAGATTTGAAAGTAATTTTTAGTTCTTTCGAAGTCGAAAGAGTCTATTATTAAAAACGGAAATTTGAAGGATTAAATAGTTTGAGAAATTTATAATACGAATCAATCGACATTCTATAGTCTCAATATTCTGAAAAGAAATTTCAAACTTTGAAAATTGATTTTCCATATGAACTCACTTTAGTACATCTTATAACTCTTTTGTTGCTGTAAACTTTCGAACATATTTTTTTTGAACTTACATGTTTACTTTTATAATTGATAATGATATTGTTGCTTCATGTTGTTATTATCATATTATTTAAAAATATTTTGAATATTTGAATAAGTAAAATATTAATATAAAGTGATGTGAATGAATGTTTTCCCTGCTAAAAATACATTCATATCACTTTTATAAAATTTTGAAAACGACACAAAAAATTGGCCATACAATGGTCTACTTCTTTCCGTAATTGTGGAAGCGTATAATTAATTATATAAAATTTAGCAAAACTGACAATTTTATTTCGTTATTCCTTAGAGCATCGTGTTTTTTTTTTTTTTTTTTTTTTTTTAACAAAAGGAACGCGTTTTTTATTGCTACTAAAACACAGATATTTCTTAGGAAAATATTAATTTGAAATATATATCATGTAAGAGAATTTCATAGTTATTTATTATGATGCGTTTTATATCTCCGTGTAAAGATTTTGTCGAGAAATATAAACAAAAGAATGTGATTTGAAGAACAATCTATCCGCGGTATATAAATAAAAAATATCATCTTTTCAAATTCTGTTTAAAAAAAACTGATATCTATATTCATTTAACAAAAACGAAATTTACAAGAAGTTCCAAATTAAAAACGCTTTGGCTATTTTTTAAAAATGTCATTTTTTTATATTTCTTTGCTAAAATTTGGTTGTTTTGAAAGGAAATGCTCTAAATTTAAAAATTTATAAACTGTTTATCTTGTAAAATCGAACATTTAAAAAAAATATATCGAGGTAAACTGCGAGGTTCATAGGTTAACTGACTCGTGTTCGAGGTAAGGGTTTCATCGTATGATAGACCATAACATAGCGGTAATATGTATGTTGAAACTGTCTGGGTTCATGTCCTGACGCTGAAGTGATATGGAAATTAGGTAAATGAGGTACCGGCTCAGTAGTTGCTCTCGTCACTTGATAGTTTTTCTAAATCAAAAGCTATAGCTAAAAGCTTTTGTGTTATTTTTAATGGGACTTTAACAATCAAGCATTTTAAATTTGAAAATTCTATTTTTACAAATTAAAATATCTTGAATTCTTAGCATCTATAAAAATATCATAATTACATTCTCATTTACCTATTAAAGTTCCAATTTCATAACATTTTCCTCGTCAATGACTAAAGCGTAAATTTCGTGCCGAATCTTAAAATTTCAGATTCCAAGTAAGAAATTGCTATTGGAGTATCCGAGAAAAATATGTTCCCTTTTGTACAATTTAAGAAGAAGCTTGATATAGGAATTAAGGGCAAATTTATTTTTGAAACTTTTTATAGGGTGAAAATCCAAAAGCATAATTGTTTTTTTTTTCTTTTCAAAACTTTTCAATTGAAGAGGAAGTTTGAAATATTTAAATCAAACTTACTTTTTTTTTTTAAAGTTTTATTCTATTTAATAAGAGATATATACCCATGCAATTTACCCATGAAAATTATTAGATCTTACACAAAAAAGGTCTTAAAAGAATTATATGAAATAATAAAATCAAACTAAATAACCCTCAGTGAAATATAAAATTAATTTGAAAAATTAAAAATGTAGGATGGGCATATTTCAGAAGCGAGAGAGAAATTCAAATAAAATTTAAAGTTATAGAGCCTGTAATTGCATTCATTGTATTCATTGATATAAGATTGAATCATACCAAACTTAAATCATCATACCTTTTCAATACCAAAGAATAACATTTTTTTATACCTTTTGAAACAGATGCTTGAAATTTTGTAGCAATATATATGATTTAAAGATGTAAATGTGTGTGTGTGTGTGATAGATGAAAAATGATGAATGTTCTAAATGAAGATATAAAGGGAAGGAAAAAAAAGATATTTTTCTTAATTCGATAAATAAACTGAATTTCTTATAAAATGCATTTATTTTAAATATTTTTTTAAAAAAAATACTTTGCTATAGATAAAAAAATATGAGTATGTATTATTTTTATATTTACCACTTTAAGATATTCCTTAAATTCAAATTGTGTGAAAATTTGAAAAATATTTAGTAAACTTGGGGTCTGGATATGTTCCGTCATTTTAAAAAAAAATCCTTAGAACTTTTTGTAATTTTCGGTATAGCTAAACAAAACCGATACCATTATATATAGTTCAAAGGGAACTAAATTATAATGTCAACTGATTTAACTTCTAAATAGAATTTTCTCACTACGAAATCCAACTTTTGGGTAAAATTATTAGAACTCATACTTCAAATTTCTTATATTTAATTGAAATGCTTATTTTTAATTGAATAATTTAATAACAATTATATAAAAAAAAAGCGTACATTAGGGGGCTAAATCTGTTCTTAGCAAAATTTTGCCTTGAACTTTTTAAATTTCCGTGAGGCGTTGATTTTCCCAAGTTCTCCCCCTTTTTTTTAATGATGGTATTACTTTTTTCTTATTATTTTATGTTTTTAGAATGAATTATCATTCAATAGGTGTAACATATTTCAGAAGTGTAGAATAGAATTTTTTTTTTATCACACATCAAGTGTTTCAAACATTCATTTAACATTTGGAGAGCCATTATTAAAGCTTACATTACTCAGAATTTTTTTTTACTTTGCTAAAGTTTACAGGATTTGAAATTTTGGCTAATTTTATAATGATAAATTAATTTTTAGTAAAAATAAAATTGTATCTATATTGAAAAAAGTCTTTTTATTAGTTAATTTAATCATTAATCTTCTAATTTAATTTCTTAAAAGGTATTAACTGTGATACAAATTATATTCAGATGCAATAAGTATTTCAAGTCTTAAGGGTAGCTTTCCGTTTTTTTCTTTTCTTCTTTTCTTTTTTTTTTAATGTTGATTTAACGACCAATGTTTAACATTTAAAATTTGTTACTGTAAGACTAGTATGTTGACTCTAAGACAATCGAAAAATTTCTTCGGTATGTAATTTCCAAAGAATTTTTTCCCTCTTAATACCAATATGTAAAAGATTTAACTTTCTCAGAAAATATAATTTAACTTGTATCAGAATATTATACCTATCTTATATATCTTAAGGAGAATTAGAAGCAAACAAGAATTATAGAACTTAATTTAAATTTTATGCAAAAGCAATGGGAATCGAAGCGGCGAATTTCATAAATTTGGAGGTAGAACTTTATTAAAAGTATTCTAATATCTATTATTGCCCAAGACTTTGGTAATGACAACTTTTAGAGCACGTGATTGTAAATTTTACATATTCCCCTCCCCTATTTAATGTAGATTCTTTATATTTGTTTTCAAT